>JAUKPQ010017708.1:0-57941 GCA_032273045.1 Chloridella minuta
AGTAAAATCCGTAACAAAAGTTTCACAAACACGACAGTATTTCCCTTTTTCGGAAGAAGAGGACTCTAACTGCACCTCACAAGGCTTTTTAATTTCAATGATTGGAGATTTCATGATAGTGTGATTTATGGTTATATATATTTACGAAAAAATATTTTAATTATTGTGATATTCAAAGATTCTTTTTCAATAACTGGGTTATTAATTTAAACCTCTTTATATTTAAAGTGTTTAATTAATGATATGTATAAAGATTTAAAATCCTGTCTCGACGACTTAGAAAAGCATAACCTTTTAATAAGAATAACCGAAGAGGTTGATCCTCATTTAGAAATGGCGGCTATACAGCTGAGGGTTTATGAAATGAATGGACCAGCATTATTATTTGAAAACGTGAAAGGCTGTGAATTTAAATGTGTCAGCAATATTTTTGGAAGTTTGGAGCGTAGTAAATTTATTTTTAGAGATACATTTACTAAAATGCAAACATTGATTGATTTAAAGAACAATCCAATTAAAGGTCTGAAAAACCCATTAAAATATGTTAACATCGCCTTAACGGCGTTTTCAGCATTACCACTAAAAAATCCATTCTCGAAACCTGTTTTGTATAAAGAAACAACAATTGATAAGTTGCCGTTGATTACGCATTGGGAAAAAGATGGAGGTGCTTTTGTAACGCTTCCTCAGGTTTACACCGAAGATGCTGATAAACCTGGCATAATGAATTCTAATTTAGGAATGTATCGCATACAGTTAACTGGAAACGATTATATTTTAAATAAGGAAATTGGATTACATTATCAATTGCATCGTGGCATAGGAGTTCATCAAGCAAAAGCAAATAAGTTGGGTAAACCATTAAAGGTTTCAATTTTTATTGGTGGCCCACCAAGCCATACATTAGCCGCGGTGATGCCATTGCCAGAGGGTTTGAGCGAAGTGACTTTTGCAGGCGCTTTAGGTAAAAGAAGATTTCGATATACGTACAAGGATGGTTTTTGTGTTAGCACTGATGCAGATTTTGTCATTACTGGCGAAGTATTTCCAAACGAAAATAAGCCAGAAGGACCTTTTGGCGACCATTTAGGGTATTATAGTTTGAAGCATGATTTTCCTTTAATGAAAGTGCATAAAGTGTATGCGAAAGAAAATGCCATTTGGCCATTTACTGTAGTTGGTCGTCCACCACAAGAGGATACAAGTTTTGGTGAGTTGATTCATGAATTAACGGGCGAAGCCATAAAGCACGAATTACCTGGGGTTAAAGAGGTTCACGCTGTTGATGCCGCTGGAGTTCATCCCTTATTATTAGCAATAGGCAGTGAACGTTATACGCCCTATAATCAAACAAAACAACCAGCAGAATTGCTGACTCAAGCCAATCTTATTTTAGGAAAAGGTCAGTTAAGTTTAGCTAAATTTTTATTTATAACAGCTGACGAAACTCATAAAGTTAGTACGCATAACGAAAAAGAGTTTTATAAATATATGCTCGAGCGCATAGATTTAAAAAGAGATTTACATTTTTATACGAACACAAGTATGGATACGCTAGATTATAGCGGTTCAGGATTAAACACTGGAAGTAAAATAGTGGTGGCCGCTTATGGCGACAAAAAAAGAGAATTAGGAACAACGATTTCAGATGAGTTTAAATCACTAAAAACATTTATAAATCCATGTCTTGTTTTTGATGGCGTGTTAATTTTCCAAGGTAGAAAATTTGAGTCGTATGAAAAAGCAAAACAAGAGTTTGAAGATTTTAATAGAGAGGTAAAAGAAAATTTATTTAGTCAGTTTCCATTAATTGTTATTGCTAATGATTCTGCATTTACTGCGGAAAATTTAAAGAATTGGTTATGGGTAACCTTTACACGATCTAATCCAAGCCATGATATCTATGGTATAAATTCGAAAATAGAATTTAAACATTTTGCCTGCGATGCGATGATAATTGACGCAAGAATTAAACCACATCATGCACCTGTTTTAGAAAAGAATCCTGAAGTCGAAAAGCGCATTAATAAACTTTTTGAAAAAGGAGGAAGTTTATACGGGTTAAAAAATAAGTAGCAATTTCTATTTAAAAAAAATCCCCACGTTATTCAACATGGGGATTTTTTTGAATAAGTACATGAAGTAGTTTATCTTAAGTACAACATTTCTCTGTACTTTGGTAATGGCCAAGTGGCATCATCAACAATGTTTTCTAATTTATCTAAATCTTCTACAAGAATGCGTAAATTGTTTACATTAACAAAGAATGTATCACCAAACTTTTGTAAATCACTAGGGAATACATGTAATTGTTCTAATGAGAACGGGTCACAAATATACGTAAAATCAAAACTAGTGTAATCACATATTGAACTACATATCCAAATATAGTGATCTTTTTTATTATCTAACTTATGTAACATATTTTTTAATGTCGTTAGATAGTCACCCTCATAGTTGATAATCTCAACAGTCCTTTTGGTTTTGTTTTCTAATAATGACGTAATATTATTGGTAGTATCATTTCCGTAATCAATTAAATAAACATCATACAAACAGTTACTTGCAAAGGCACGTTTTGTTTTAACAAAGTTTAAATTGCTCAAGTGTTCTATGATTTTTACATATTTGGTATCTTCAGCAAATGTTTCTTTGTTAACCATAAACGTACTTCCCCAATGACTCCATTGAGTTCCAAACACATGAACCATTTTCATCTGCCATGGATTGGGATAATAGTTGAAATCAAAGTTATCGTAGTCTAGTTCACTATTAAGTATCCAACATACTTCTGTTGTAGATTTGTTTATACAACGATTGATAGTATCAACCCAACTGTTTAGATAACGTGTTTTAGTAATATTAGGGAACTTAAGTTTAAGTTGTTCAAAGCGAACGGCTGATTCTTTATTACCCTTATCTATAAAGAAAGCATCTACTTGTTTGAAAAGCTTAGATAGATATTCTTCATCTAATTTTGTGTTTTCAATGAAGGTTAAATCTCTATATCCGTTTTGCCACATCTTACCATTAACTAGATAAGTTTGTGTTGTTTCACTTTCCGGACTACCAAATGTGTTTATATTGAATGCTGATTCTTTAGTTGGTTGCCATTCAAAATCAAAGTTAGTATAATCAATGTTTTTACGTAATGCCCAGAAGATTTCATCTTTATGTTCTTCTATCAATGCTTCTAATGTGGTTTCGATGTAATAACGTGGATATTGTATCTTACTATCAGTTAGCATAATATTTTCTAATAGTACCACATGACCGTCATTACCTGGAGTAATATATTTAGGTCCGTCTTGTAGATGAACATCTTCTAATAGTGTACCAAATTGATAGATATATGGAGGGCTAGTAGCATCAGGATGCCAACTGAAGTCAAATTTAGTTTCATCAAAGCCTGCAGGTATAATCCAATTTGTTTTATCAGCTAAACGTTTCGCTTTAGATAAATCTAGGTACTTAACTAATGTATCTATTGTACAACCGGGTGTAGTATATACAGGTCCATTTGTTTTTTGCCATTGTGTACCAAAGTGATAGATTAACGGTTCATCATTGATATCTGGATGCCAACTGAAATCAAAATCACTTGTATCTAACCCTTCAGGCACAGACCAATGTGTCATATTCGGGTTGAGTTTTGCAATAGGATAATCCATATATTTTATATCGGTTGCTCCATTTGCAATATACGTTGGTCCCCCGATCTTATCCCATGTACTAGGGAACTGATAGATATATGCAGGTTCAGTTGCATCTGGATGCCAACTGAAATCAAATGATTTTTTATCTACATTTGCAGGTATTACCCAACTATCTAATTGCCACGGCACAACTTTTGCTTTAATGTCATCAATGTACTTTACTTCAGTTGCGCCCGGTACAATATAACGAGGTCCATTTGTTTTTTGATGTATTGTACCAAATTGATATATGTACGGTGGGTCATATTTAGATAGATCAGGTTCCCAACTATAATCAAAGCTAGATTTTATAACATACTCAGGTGTTTCCCAATTATCTTTACACGGTTTCCGTGTAGCACGATCTTCCATGTATTTGTATTCTGTTGCACCTTTTACAACATATTGAATAGATATTTTATCTTCGGGTTTGTTCCATTGATTACCCCATGCATATATATAGGGAGGATCTAATGGATTAGGATACCAGGAATAATCTATACCATGACTATCTTCTAAATGTTCAAATCGTATACTGTTAGGCAACAACTTAATTTCTTGTTGATGTTCTTGTATAAATTTATATTCTGTTGCCTCAGATACATCATACTGCACAGTAGGCATGATTTCTCCCGGATACTGGGTGTTACCAAACACATACATATATGCAGGTTCTCTTGGATCTGGTCTCCAACTAAAATCAAAAGTAGATTTGTCTATAGGATACCATATCTTCCACTTATCCCATTCAGGTAGTACGCCAACATTGTTATCCATGTACTTACGTTCAGTTGCACCGGGGCAGTGATATTCTAAAGTTGGTTGTAATTCAGCACTAATATACTTATTACCCCATGTATAGATATATGCAGGTTCATTAGGATCAGGTCTCCAAGTGAAATCAAATGTAGATTTATCTACTGGTTGTACTTCTACCCATTTATCCCATTCAGGTAAGACGCTAACAATATTATCCATGTACTTGCATTCAGTTGCACCCTCGACATGATATTCTAGTGTAGGTTGTAATGTGGCATCGATATGTGTATTACCCCATGTATAGATATATGCAGGTTCTCTTGGATCTGGTCTCCAACTAAAGTCAAATGTAGATTTATCTACTGGTTGTACTTCTACCCATTTATCCCATTCAGGTAATACAGCTACATTATTATCCATGTATTTACGTTCAGTTGCCCCATCACAGTGATATTCTAATGTAGGTTTTATTGTAGCATCGATATGTTTATTACCCCATGTATAGATATATGAAGGTTCTCTTGGATCTGGTCTCCAAGTGAAATCAAATGTAGCTACTGATTGTACTTCTACCCACTTTGTTAATTCAGGTAGTAGCTCAATAACATCACTCATATACTTTACAGTAGTAGCACCTTTAACGTGATATTCTAAATAGGATTTAACTTCTACTGGGTGAAATTTACAGCCCCATTTGTATATATAGGGAGGGTCACTTGGATCTGGGTGCCAGCTAAAGTTGAACTTAGTTTCATCAACATCATCAAGTATTATCCAATTATCATTTTTAATATTTTTGCGGACAATTGGTGCAACATCTGCACGATAAATGATTATATCACTATGTTCTTCAGTACAAAGCCATGTGCCACTATCTTTTTGATATTGGCTAGGCCATACATTATTATGATGTGATGTCCAAACTTCATCATCGGGTAGAAAGTCAAACTCCCAATCCCAATCAAAATTAGTATAATCACAATATTCATTAATTATCCAAAAATGTTCAGTAGCACATTGATTTCTAGCATCAGATAAATCAATTGCATATTTTTCTCTTGGGTGTGCATTGGGTTTATTACCGTAATAAAATACATCTCTAATCATAGACATACTTATGACAATATTTTACCTGCCTAAAATATCCTAATAAATATTGATTAATAAAAGGTAAGATTTGTTTTATGAAAAAAACTGTACTTGTTACTGGTGGCGCAGGATTTATTGCCCATACTGTAATTGAAAATATATTAGATCGCACAGATTGGAATGTCATCACTATTGACCGATTAGATTTTTCGGGGAACTTAAATAGATTACATGAGGTAGTAGCAGAACGCCCTCAACACAAATCTAGAATTAAATTTGTATTCCATGACATGAAATCTGAATTTAATGAGCAAATATCAAATTCAATTGGCAACGTTAATTACATTATGCATATAGGTGCGGCGTCGCATGTAGATAGGTCAATTGAAAATCCAATGGCATTTGTACTTGACAATGTTGTAGGGACATGTAATGTTCTTAACTTTGCAAGAACCTGCAGTAACTTAGAACGATTTATTTATTTTAGTACTGATGAAGTATTTGGTCCGGCAGCACCCGGAATCGAATATGATGAACGTGCAAGATATAACTCTACTAATCCATATTCTGCAAGTAAGGCCGGTGGGGAAGAATTAGCTGTTGCATACCACAATACATATAAGTTACCAGTGTATATCTGTCATACAGTAAATGTATATGGGCATAGACAGCATCCAGAAAAATATATTCCCAAATGTATTAAACATATATTAAACAATCAGGAAATATCTGTACATGCTGATCCAGTTACCGGAGATCCCGGATCACGACATTATGTACACGTGGGTGATGTAGCGGATGCATTATTATTCATATTAGACTTACCGCAAGATGTTTTTGAAACTGATTACGGTGGTGCAAAATGCCCTAAATTTAATATCATAGGTTACACAGAATTAAACAATTTAGAGATTGCCGAAGTGATTGCTAAATGCATGAATAAAGAGTTAAAATATAAGCTTGTAGATTTTAACACCGTTCGTCCTGGTTTAGATTTACGGTATTCATTAAGTGGTGACTTATTAAAAAAATTAGGTTGGGCTCCAAAAATGTCATTTGAAGAACGAATACAAGATTTAGTTGATTGGACGCTAAAACACAGGCATTGGCTATAATGGAAAAAAATCAAATTTTAAATAACATCGCAGATTTTGTAAAAGATAAAAATAATAAAAAAACTTGGATAGCAGGTAAAGATTTTGTAAACTACGCTGGCCCATACTTTGATGAAAATGAAATTGTTTCAGCAGTTTCAACATTATTAGACGGATGGCTTGTTATGGGTTCAAAATCAATAGAGTTCGAAAAGAAATTTCCAAAGTACTTTGGCAAAAAATTTGGAATATTAACTAATTCAGGGTCTAGTTCTAATCTGTTAATGATGGCATCGCTTACTAGTAAGCGTGGTTATAATTTGCCTAAAGGTACTAAAGTATTAATGCCTATTGCAGGATTTCCGACAACACTTAATCCTACACTTCAAGTAGGATTTGAGCCAGTATTTGTGGATATTGAGTTAGATACACTTAACTTAGATTTAACACATGCAGAAGAATTAATTAAAAAACATGACATTCGTGTAATCACTTTTGCTCATGTATTAGGTAATCCACCTAATATGGATCGTGTGATGGAACTAGTTGAAAAATACAATATGATTCTATTAGAAGATTGTTGTGATGCACTAGGTTCTACTTATGACGGTAAATCATTGGGTACGTTTGGTGAGATGGCATCATGCTCTTTCTATCCAGCACATCATATGACTATGGGTGAAGGTGGCTTTGTCTCCTGCAATACGTATGAACAAGAAGTATTATTAAGATCATTCCGTGAATGGGGAAGAGGATGCTATTGTGCAGGGCCTGAAGCAAATAAATTAAAATGTGGCAGTTGTGGCAAACGTTTCAATGAATGGATTCCTACAATGCCCGGTGAGATTTTTGACCATAAATATGTATACGATGAGATTGGTTATAACTTAAAGCCAATTGAATTACAAGGTGCAATGGGGCTAGAACAACTTAAAAAATTAGATGATATACACTCATTACGCAAAAGAAATTACAAGTTACTATTTGACATATATTCTAAGTATGAGGATTATTTTCATTTGCCAAGAGCACAGGCTAAATCAGATCCTAGTTGGTTTGCATTCCCATTAACTATACGCAAAGATGCTCCTTTTAAACGCAGTGATATTGTAGATTATTTGGAAGAAAATTTAATACAAACTCGTCCATACTTTGCAGGCAATATAATGTTACAGCCTGCCTATTCACATATTATGGATCCTCAACAAGCAAAAGACAATTTCCCTGTTGCAACATTTACTATGACTAATACATATTTTCATGGTACTAGCCCGGTAATTACTACAGAGCAGATTGCTTATATCGGTGAAAAGGTAGATGGGTTTATGAGCCTATATAAATAACATTTAACAGGAGATATTCATGTATAAATTAGCATTAATCGAAATAGTAGACAAGTATTGTATTGCATCTTTAAAATTTGATAAGGGGCTAGATTGTAAGCCAGAGTTAGACTTTTATAGAGAGCAACTAACTGATTATGATATGGAACTTATTAAAGAAGAATTAGCAGAATTAAAAGAAATTCACAGTCAAATTTGGGACCGTGAAAATGATTTTAAAAAGTTTACAGTTGAGCATAAGTATCCGGTTGAGGAAGTTGCTCGCCGAGCCATTGAAATTCGCAATATTAACAACGAAAGATATGTTGTTAAGAATAAGATTGCAGAAAAATTAAATGACCCAATTCGAGAAGTAAAACAATACGGTTAAAGTTTTGCCCAGAATTCGTAATGGTCTTTTGTTAAGAACAAATTTCTATTATGTCGTAGTACTTCTTCAATTTCTGGCATTTTGTCAATAAACTTTTGCTTTCCTTCATCTGTACAAAAGTATTGAATTTGTTCTGCAATACATATATACTTTTGAATACCACTCATTTGATCGTAGCTTTCATCAAATATACAATCAAATGTTTTATATCCTAATCGTTTAAGAAAATTAAGTCCGCCGCCGCCTCCAACTAATATAAACGGATGGCCATAGAATAGCATTTTAAATGTTTTTTCAGAAAGAGATCCGGTTTCAGTAACTACACTAAAATAGGTGTTTTTTAGATTCTCTAAACTTATATCTGTTTTTATAGAAAAGTCATTTTTTTTAAAATCTTCATCATTGGGTAATGAATGCTCTATCATATTAGGATTAGTTGTTATATACTCATATAACATATTAAATTTAACATCACTGGATGTTTTTAACTCCTCCAAACATTTGATATAGTCATTATAATCATGTAATCCAACATTACTATCATTCATATGATAAGCCATACTGCTATACATAGCATGTTTTAATAAACCCAATTTTTCAATTATTTTAAATGTAATATAGCGGTGAAATCTAGGACTTCTATTCATATACAAAAACATATGTGATTTATCTTTATGAGTAACATATTCATCTATAGGATTGACTTTGATTTTTGCAAGTTTTGATATTATAGATTTTTCATAAATATTAATCCCAAGTACTTGGGGAACATTATTAAAGATTGGATCACCCTCTAAATGCCATTGAGTTGGTATATATTTATTAGAAAATTCTTTATTAATTGCACCTTGCCAACTATTCGAATCATGTTCATTAGTTTCATAGCCTACCCATAGTTTAACATGGTCTAAGTTATATATTTTATTAAGGAATAAATGTTCTTTTAAATTTCTTGCAGTAAGTTCAGTAGTAATTAAGTTTGGTAGTAATGTCGGGCAACCAAAGAAATCAGCAATGATTAATGTTACGTTGCCGTTATTAATTTCTGTAACTACTGGTGCCGGAACATATAAAATTGACCACATTGAAAAAAATAATTCGTCTGGCATTCTAACAATATAAAAATTTTTGTTACCTGTATAATTTTTGTTTACCAAATCTGTAGTAGTAATAAAATTAATATTATATATTGACTCTATATCATTATTATATTTTATAATATCTTCAATGGCATATGCTGATGACAGCCATGGCGCAAAATTAGAACGTGTCTCATTATATTGAATTTTATCCGGAATAATATTATCTATAGGAACTCCGTTTTCTATTTTATCAAATACAAAATTTATATCAATCATTTTACTATTCCAAATTTTTGATTCGGTAATAAAGATTCTTCTGTTACCATAGACATATATTCATTATACGTGATATCTTTTCCGGTTAATTCTTTTGTCAAAATATCCAAATTTTCATCAACGTCTATTAAATTTTCAAGTACATCTCTATACGTAATTAAAATTTCAGCCGCATGATCCGGCATATCAAAAATTTCAAATAAACAAGCTAATTTTAATAACTTATCGGGTGATAACATTGGACATACGGGTGTTATTGCACTACAGTATTTATGTGCCTCTTGAACCATACGTTTATCATCTTCTGTTAATGGCAAAGACCATACTATATCTTTTAAAGTACAAGGATCTCTCAAGTATAATGCATTTGCTTGCAAAATTCTACCATATATATTATCTGCAAAACCACGATGCTGATATGGGGTAGGCAATGATGCAGAAGAATATTTAGTATTATCACGAATATCAAATAACTCAAACCCCAGTGTTCGCAAAGTTTTATCAATATTATGAAAGGTATTAGTTTCATTTCCATTCCCAATAAAACTTATTTCGATGTAAATACCCAATAAAGGAGAAAACTTCATTACATCTGTTGCAGACATTAGTACTTTATAGTCATCACCGTCCGTATCAATTTTAATAAAATCTAATTCTTCTAAATTATATTTTTGTGCAAGATTATCTACTGTACTATATCTTGTAGATAATTTACTTGCTCCCCAATCATTGGTCAATGATAAAGCATTAGACATTGTTTTTCCTTAAGTGTACAAAATGTGCTGTAGATAATCTATTCCACGGCGTGGCTATATGTGGAATGACTTTGGTAGTGTCTTGGTATACGTCTACTCGCATATTGTCAGTCCCGACAAAAATAGGTACATATTTAATATCAGGATTGGTTTCTACTAAATGCAATCGACTACATTCTTCTATAACAGGATCAACCCCTATCCCCTTTAATAATGGTTCAAAATTTCTCAAAGGTGAAAAAATTCCACCACTACATCCAACATCAATAAATTGTAAAGGCTTAATTAATTTCTTTGATATAAGATTTTTTGTCATAGAATTAAAAGTGGTATTAGCACTCATATTAATATTAACATTATTTAATTTTGGTGCTATTCTACCTTCATTTAATGTTTGCCATTTACCGTCAGGGCTACTTCCGTATAATATAACATTTGTAAATTTCTTTTTTACCTGTGTGAGGAAATTATGATAAATGTCATCTACTTCTTTAATAGTATTATTCAATAAGGTAAAATCCGTAGCAAATATATTACTAAAATTAAAAAATATAGAGTTATCGTTGGTTAAAGTTATCAAATGAGTAAGTTCTTCCTTATTAAACAAATCAATTTTAACAAAAGTAGCATTTGATAACTTAAAGGTTCTCCACAATTTTTTAAATTTTTCTTCACCCCCAAATTCTTTAAAGAGTATTTGTAGATTTTTTTCAATATTCTCTTTATTAAATTTATTACCGTGTATAAACTTATAATGCTGTTTAACTTCATCCGGTTGTGCTTGTAGATATTGATAGAAATTGTCACCATCCCATGTATCTTTTAATTTTTTAATCCAATCTAAAGAGCCTTCATGGTAATCATAAAATATAAAATTACCGGTAGGATTATAATTTAAAAAGTCTAAGTACTTGAAGCCGGCAGCAGGACCAATGTAAGTCTCTACATTTTTCATATCCATAGAAAAACGATAATACTCACTATTAAAAATCCAAATGACAGGAGGAGTACCAAGCATACTTTTAATCCATTTTCTCTGATTTGAATTAGTCACTAAAGTATTATTTTTTTCAATGAAGGCATTATATAGATTATCCGAGTCATGTTCTGGATAAATAAACAGTCTACATAAACGCATTTCTTCAGTAAAGTTATCAATTTTATATCCTTCAGCTAGTGCAGTTTTAATAAAATTCCAACCCTGTGCTGTACGTGTATGAGTACTGGTGCCAGGCGCACCCTGAATCCAAAAAGGAGTATAGTTGTCGTGAAAGTTTTCAACAGAACGGGTATAGTTAGGTAGTTCTTCAGTTACTGTTTCCCAACCTCCAAACTTTGGCTCACCTATTAACTTCCATGATGCTACATTTACAACCATCATTTGATTGTGACATTCTATCCAACCTGTGCCCTTTTCTGATTGCCAATCTAGCGTAAATGCGAGTAGAAAAAAATTAGGATTATTAACGATATAATTATCTAATTCACTAAAAAATCTATTACGATTTATGAAATTTCCAATAGATTGTATAATTACAATATCGTAATTAGCACTATTATCCATAGCAATATCTACATTGTCAAAATATTTTACATCTCCGTCAACACATGAAGATGCTAATCTAACTGTCATCCCGTATGTCAATTCAAACATTTTTGAGAATAATTGATTATGTTTGTGACGGACCTCTGCTTGGTCAACAACTGCATATAGTATTTTTTTAGTTGTTAATAATAATTTATCTTGTATAATTGTTGTGTAACTCATTACATTTCCCATTTATTAATTGATACGTCGGTAGTACAGTGACACAAAGTTTTAGTACATATAACAGACCTAGTAGGCCATTTAATATTATCTGGATCGTTTATGTGGCCAATAGGTCCATGTAACCCGCAATTTCCTAAAAGCACAACCCCATCCGGATCAATGAAAAGGCTCTTGAGACCTATTTCACACTCATATCCATAAAAATTCGTTAGACCGTCATTTATTAAAGAAACAACGCTTTTTTCACTAGAAATGGCACCATTATCAAAATGAAAGGTGGCTGCAATTTTATTGCCAAGTCGGTCAGCAAATTTTGGTGCGTAATGACTATCTTTTCTGTCAAAACTTCTGAGGCTGTTATCAGCAAACCATTGTATTTGTTCCGGTGTATATTCACTTGCAGACGCATCAGACCCGCCGCCCCAATCAATGATTCTTACTACTTCAACGACAATTGAATCAATTTCTAAAAGTTTTTCAAAAGTTTCAACACAATGATCCCAATGTTTTGGATGCATCATAACACGGGTAGTTACCACAGTATGTTCTGACGCAATTTTTGCCTTCTCTACAAATTTTGAATCCGGGAATTCAGGATGATATGAGAAAGAAATATAGGCTAGATTAGGTGCGATTTCTTCCCAATATCTTATTGGCTTGGCTGCATTGCTAGTTATTCCAATAGTATGGCCGCGGTCGTGAAAAATTTTAACTAGTTCCGGCAAAAACGGACTAACACTTGGTTCGCCCCCTGCAACAGAACAATGTATTTCTGGATATCTTTCAAATAGATATTGAAAGAATTTTCGTGCATTGTCCCACTCATAGTTATGATTGGTTCCTGTATGTAAATTCTTAGGGCAATATGAACATGCGTTGGTACATATATTGTTAATAATCCATGTCAGATGCATAGAGTTATCATGTATTTGTTCTACTTTAATAATCTTCATAACTTAAAAAAATCCTCTGAGTAATGTCCATGTACTATTATATGATATCTTGGCTCATCACTATCATTTCGCACAATATGTTCTTTTGCTACATCTATAACCATTCCATATCCCGGACTAAATGGTACAACACCTTTGTTTTTAAATATAAATTCACAACCCTCTGGATTATTTATAGCTATATTCAATGGGCTGAAAATTCTACCCGGCCCGTCAGTATGTGGCATCACATAACCACCCGGAGCTAATCGCATTATACGAACTCGGTCAAATAATTTATATGGCAAAGATTGCAAAAATTTAGTTAAGTTAGGTACTCGTTCAGATGCATCAGTCCAATGATAACCTGCTTCTTCTAATGTAGTGAATCCATACTTAGTATAATGCTCTGTTTTATGTTTATCAATGCCATGCAATGTTAAACTCTGCCAACCCTCATGTCCATAACCCTTTTTCTTATCTTGCCCACGATGATTAAAATAAAGGTCATCTACTGATTGGCATTCTTTTAATAACAACGCAGTATCAATACCAAAGTTGATAGGGTAGTAGGCACATTCTGGATCATTATATGATTCTGAATATGAATTATATATAGGGCTTGTAGCTGATTTATTTGTATTGTAAAATTCTATCAGTTCTTGTGGATAATTTTTCATTTATTAATAACCTTGACACTCTTAATACTATTAAACTTGCTCCATACATTTAAATTCCATGAAGCAATATCTTGTGATTTTGACAAATTGATTATAGGTTCATCATTTATTGCATAGCTTTCAAGTTGTGCAATTGGGATAAACCCTAATGCTAAATCTCTTAATTTAAGATCAGGATCAATAAATTCAGAAAAATCATTATCAACCCACCATTTATTTAATGCTATTTTGGAATAATGAGGAGTATCTCCCCTAAAACTCATATACATTTCGGCAGCAAATCTTTCTTGAGGACGAATTTGTTTTCTACGCACAACTTCTATATCATTATCATTACACGCACTTTGCCAATGTTTACCTAATGTGTTGTACCCAAGATATAACCAACCCCAATGGTGCTCGGCATCAAACAATATATAATCTTCCAGTTTTAATGGCAAATGCAAATAATCACCCGGTAATACCTCTTCGGGTTTCTTGTTGGGCATAAAATCAACTAAACAAGTACATATGGATTTAGTACGTCTATCCCAAGTACGTAATATTGCTTCAAAGTTATGGATTTGTTCATTGATTCTCAAAAATGCTTCATGCAATATTTTATTATGTTTATCTCCGGGCCATACTGGATTATACTTAGGACTTGCCTTAGGATTGTTAAAATATCCTTCTTGTATAAATGCTTCTAATCTATCACCGTATACTTCAAACTGTTCATGTAAATCATTTAACACATTGGCATTTAATTTAACATTTTCTACACTAGTAATTTCAGGTAAATGTATGTCATAGTTAGCATTAATATATTCAATGTTTGATTTAAATTCTAAAAATTGAGTCTCAATCTCTGCATCACTGAGAATTTTTCTATAATTAAATCTTAATTTATTGTTTAACTCATTATTTTTATTTACAAGTCCAGCCCATCTACTAGCGATATCAGTAGAAGTTATGGCGTAATATAATTTTAATTCGTCCTTAGTTTGCAAATTTTGACATATAATTTCTAATATTTTACTTCTGTCCCAAATGTCCATATTAACTCCTTAAAATTTCATAATAGTCTTTATACTGTTGACTAAAGTGAATTGGTCTAATTGAATCTAATTTCTCAATATAATCTAATAAGCTAGGAAACCGATGACTTTCATCTAATTGATTCATAAAATCTAATTGAGGTGCAATCCGTGTTGTCCATCTTTTGTTACTTTTTAATTCATCAAATGTATTCCAATAATCAACTATTTTTTCTTTAACTGTATTTGGCAACACTCTAGTAGACATATATTGTGGCCAGTGAGTAGTTCCGATAGCAAATAATCCGTCATTTCTTTTACAAATCTTTTTCCATTTACGGTTAATTATATTCATAGCGAAATCTGGAAGATTGTATATGTTCATTGCATGTACGGTTGTTAATAAATTAACAATTATATTATTAGGAGTTTCATCTAATCTATCTAAGTTAGCTGATATTACATCCCATTGAGCAGGATATCTCACATACTCATTACGTGAACCCCAGTCATCTAAACTTACCATTATTTCTACTTCTTTGAAATTACTCCACAAATCAATAAATTTTTGATTTAATATAGTTCCATTTGTATGATAACGTATTACAATATTTTTACTTGCACCGGACTCTACTAACTTTGTGATTAATTTTTCATGGTCTTTGATTAATAAAGGTTCACCGCCGCCAAATATGATATGTCGAATATCCCCTATAAATTCATCTAATGAATTTTGAGTTTCAATTTTTTCAAACCAATCAAAACAATCAGTACTGGATATGCTATTAGCTTTGTAATTCCAATCACCCTTTGCCACATCATTTTCTAAAATGATAGATAGCTTTTTAGCATCTTGCAACCATTTACTACTATCTCTTGGTCTACACATAACGCATTGTAAATTACAAGTGTTACCCAAACGCAAATCAAGTGTAATAGGATTGTGTCTGACGGATCCATCAGTGTCGGTTGATTGTACTAAATTTTCTAAAAACTCTTTACCTAAATGTCGTTGCCATATATTGTTTTCTATAATTCTATGGCTTTTAATTCCACTAGCTTCTTCTTTCCAACAGCTATTGCATTGTGGAATCTTTTTGTTTTCTAAAAATGCTAATCTTGCTGCCTTAAACTGAGTACTATTCCATGCTTCAGCTGGTGTAATATTGTTAAGATTTAACTCATATTCCGGAGTAGCAACACAGCATAATGGAACGCTACCATCATTCCATGTAGCAAGATGTATCCAGGGTTGGATACAAAAATTCTCTTTATCAAACATTTAGTAATTCCATTAATCTAACATCTACATCAGCTAGATTTTGATTTCTATGCTTATCCAATGATAGTGTATATTGTTTAAATTTTTCTAATTCTGTTTCATAATTAGATGATCTTGGCTGTTGTAACAATCCAATAACACCTTCTAAGCTGTTCCCGGTCATCATGGGGTGTGAATGTATGTGACGACTTTTATATTTTAGTAGGTCATCTAGCACTTGCTGACGCATATGATCAGGTAAAATGTTAATATTCAAATGATGCGGGTGTGTATTAATTAAGAAATCTATAAAAATTTCTCTGCTATATTTGACACTCAATTCTTCAACCCATCGTAGAATTTCAACAAGATTGAAAATGTTATAAATTTGAACAGTAGGAGTAATACCTAAATGTACATTTGGCAATTGTGCAAGTGATTCAATATTACTGCTTATTTGAGACCAATCACTAGGTGCTCTAATATACTCATTGACAAATCCTACACCATCCATACTAGCATTGATACTGACATTATCAAATTGCTTAATCAATTCTAAAAAGTTTTTGTTTATATTTGTACAATTTGTATTAAAGAACAACAGTATATCTTTTCTGCCCTGATCAATACAACTTTGCATAAATTTAAAATTGTTTTTAATCAGCGTTGGTTCTCCGCCGGTCATGTATACTTTTTTAAGTTTAGGAATCAAACTAATAACTTGGTCCCACATAATGTCGTGGTCAAACCAGGGTTGGTCATCCATAATATTTACGGGAAATTTACCAAAAGTCTTACGCCAAACTTCGGCATACTCTTTGTCATTCTCTACAATTTGAGAGTGTTCTTTAAAAATTTGACTACTGTTCCATGGATTACACATTCTACACTTTAGATTGCACAAGTTACCCAATCGTAAATCTAAGTATACGGGTTCATCGTACACAATACCATCATTGTCAATGGCTTGTTGGACACGGGAGTTAAGTTCTGTTTCACCTAATCTCCATTTCCATTCATTAATAGAGTGTTGTCTGTTGCTTGTTCTGCCATTTTCTTCTTGCATATAACAGACATTGCAACCTTCTATTTTATCACCACTAATCATTGCTTTACGAATATCACGCATATCTTGTGAATTCCAAGAATCTTGTATGAAATTATCTTTGCAAGTGTAAAAGTTTTTACCGTCTGGTTTTTTTAATTTATTAAGAGTACCTTTAACCATACAGCAATAACGAATAGTTGTATCGGTATTAATCATTGTACTTACAAAGGGTACTGCACAAAAACTTTTATTATTCTTATCCATTACCATCCTTCTATTTTTCTGATAACATCCATCTCTTTAATTAATGGACCCATATTGTACTTATCAGCACTATAGTGACGTTTAAATAATTTGCTTTGATCTACATCAAAGAAACACATTGGCAATCCTAATTTAGCATGTAATGTTTCACCTAACAATGTTGCTTCACGTTCAGGATCTCTATGTGCATGTTCTTCCCATAGCACAGTATAGTTATCAAACCATTGTACATTGATCGGGTCCCATTCAGTAAGCATGGTCATGTAAGTGCCAAGACGTGCACCATATATAGCCCACATGCCATTCTCAACATCTTTACCTACATTATGCCAAATAGTTAAATTGTTTAGATTGCGACTTGCTACTGTTTCTTTTAATGCATCTACATTGGGTTTAGATCCTTTATCAAGAACCATCTTTACACCTTCACGAAAACCAGCTCTCCAAGCTTGAAATGGGGTATGGTTAGGATATGTCGTAGAATAACAATCATACATCGCCCAATATATATTATCTTTACTATCTAAACAAAAATCAGCTATACGTGATACATCACCGTCTCGTTGATTCTCATGTGTTTCCATGTTCATTACATAAGTCTTAGTCCATGAACTCATGCCACCATTACCATAACGTAATCCATTAATGTTATTAATAGCTTTCCAACGATATTGTGCTTTTTTATATATAGGGTCTTTATCAGTAAAATCTAATTGCATGTTGAAGAAACTTTCTTCAGGCATGTTGTCCCCATCAATCAGAATAAAACGTTCAGTATTACTTGCAATTGCGGCTGCTTTATGTGCCGCATCACTACCTTTTACCCCGTCTACTCTTTTAGCCCATGGCACCATGTTCTTAATCTTAAGCCAGAATTCTTCTTTCTGTGGTTCATCATAACTAAGATAGACACAATCTAAATCAGCTACATCTATAATATCATCAGAGTTCATATGTTGTTAATTTCCATTTTTGTTTTCTATCAGTATATGTGCTATCAACTATTAAACTTATATCTTCGGGATGACAATCTATACCTTCATTATCATTTGGCATTAGTTTATGTACTACAGCATTAGGTGCAACTGTAGATATTTTATTGTCAATCACTCTAATATCAGGTCTTGCGGCGGCAAATGTAATTGCATCAATCACAATGTAATTACCGGTACCAGATTTATCCCCACTGTAAGAGAGTACATTACCGTTAACATCGTAATACAATCTAAATTCCGGTGGTTCTAGTTTAGGTTGTTCCCATAATATGATATAATCTTTTTCAGTAGTCATTTGATACTTTCTAATATTTTATCACTAAAACTCTTTATATGATAATGTAATGGATATTGTTGTGGGATAGTTTGAATTCTAATCTGATTGGGTAAACATTCATATATGAAAGTGTCAGTCCAATTTTCTGTTGGGGTACCGTTAATATACTGTTTCATATGAATCATTGACATTTCTGTAAAGATAGGCATCATCGTTTTCTCTACGCCCATAATATGACATGCTATGGCATATGCCCAATCCGTTGTAGCTAGTTCTTCGGGATTACACTTTAATATATTTTTATACTCAATCCAATTTTCAAAAACATTTCTCACAATATCAAAAAACTGTTTTGCAGTATCTGATTTTTTAAAATATGTTATTGCATTATACGCATCAGGTAAATTGTTATCATCAATAAATCTACGATATAACCTGATATCTGATATTTCTTGCTTAAAATTTCTAATAGAACTTGACACCACTACATCTTGTTTAGCTAAAATATCCCACCAGTGCTCAATGTTACGTGGAATATACATATCTGCTTCTAATTTAATAGTTTCATCATATGGGCTTGCTTCATATACTTGCCAATCATTGATTAATTTCCAATTTTCTTTTGGAGCTAAATCGCCATGTGGCAACATATCAGTAGTAATTATAGTTACATTAGCATTAGGCATAACACGTTTTATACTTTTTTCCAATGCTTCAGCACATTTAGTATATCTTGTTGTAGCAGTATCCTGCGCCATTATTACAAATCCTCTAGTCATGCTATTAGCTCCATAAAGTTTTCTTTATTCATAACATGAAAATCGGTATCTTTGATAGTATTATATTCTTTACGAATTTTACCACGTTGCCAATTATCAAACATTACCGTATATTCTGTATTAAATTCAGTATCATTGTTTCTATGAACACTGGTGTTTTTTCCTACATGAACTAAATTCCAAGGGATTATATCTTCAATTGGCATACCATGTCCGTTAGCAATTCGTGTCGCTAATGTTAATGCATAATCATTCCTAAAAGTAGAAGAAATGAATCCATGCATATTAGCGTAATGTTCAAAGTTATTTTGAATTAGTTTTAAACAGTCAAAAATTTGTTCTGCCCGTTTAGTTCTTTTGAAGTTAACTACGGTTGCCCATAACGTATTAAAACTATAGACGCTTAACATTTCTTGAGGGACGCCCGGATGCATTAAAAAGCTAGTAGTATCGTGACAGCAGAAATCAGTGGGTAATTCAAATGTTGTTAATAACTTAGTTGAATTTACCATATAATCTGTGTCTAATAACAATGTTTCAGAGTATGGGCTTAGTTCAAATGCTTGATATCTACCCTTGTTAATCCATATACCCCAATCACGCCTGTTATTCTTATCGGGTGTTATGGTTATAGTGTTATCAAAGACATAATCTCTGTTATCAGGAATAGAACTTACATCTGTCACTACAGTAACAGGCAAATCTAAAAAATGGTTAATGCGTTTAGCGGTAGCAACTGCCATTTCATAGTAGTTGTACTTGGGTGAATTAAACGCAAATAATAATGCGCCTTTGCTCATCGTTTTTTCTCTAATTCAGCCCATTCATTATACCATTCTTCCATCGTTGTTTTATAAACTGTGTTAAGTTTATCTAACAATTCTTGTCTAATAACTTTAACTGGGTTATTGAAGGTATCAATAATAATAACTTCTTCATTTGATGTTGCAGTTAAGAAGTTGATAATTTCTAAATTGGCTCGCCATAAACCATTCTGATCGGCTACGATAAATTTACTATCGTACTTGTCTTTTAAATAGGCTTTTGCGGAATTGTGATTGAAGCGGGCTTTGGCTTCGGTTATTAATGACTTTGTATCCATATAGACTCCTACGAGTATTTAGATGGATACAACACTACCCTTAAAAATTATGAACCTGTTACAGATCCTGCAACAGCAATTGTTCCCCAGCTGTTAGCCAAATAAGTTGTTTCTGGAGCTTGTGCAGTAACGGTTACGGTAGACCCGGTACCAACTGTAAGTCCATCTGGAACTTCATCCCAAACTGTATACAATGTTACTACACTACCTGCATCACCATTTGAGCCTTGTGAACCATT
Source organism: Chloridella minuta (assembly GCA_032273045.1). Classification (NCBI taxonomy): domain Eukaryota; class Xanthophyceae; order Mischococcales; family Pleurochloridaceae; genus Chloridella; species Chloridella minuta. The sequence continues at coordinate 20,828 of JAUKPQ010017708.1, forward strand.
TGATTTAGCAATAACCCGAATAAAGGTGCTTAGATAACCAGATGGGCCAGTTGATGCAGTTTGAGTGAACACATTCGCATTACTTATTGTCATTGCATAGTAACCAGAATTAGTGCTGATTGTGGGTGCTGAACCACCGCCACCGACTTTAGTAATACCATTAAATGATGTACTAGAAATTGTTACTGCACCTGATGTAGGTGCAGACATTACAACTGTTCCAACATTGCTTGTTAAATTATTGAATAATAAATTGATACCTGCTGTACTGTTAGCATGTGAACATGTTAATTTTAGTTGTCCACCTGAATTAAAGAAATATCTTGCGGCATCACCATTAGCAAAAGTAACAGTATGTGTAAAGGTAAGTGCATTTATCCACGTGCTACCATAGGCAACAGTGTTAGCTGTTGTGCTACCTTGTGTAGCCGCATTGCCTCTACTAGAATAAATTGATGTTAGATTAGTAGGGATAGCGGATAGATAAGTTACATTACCACCGGTAGCCGGGGCAGAGACACTAGTAATAAGAGTTCCTTGATGTGATGCAGAATTTGATGTTTTGTTTACTAAGTTTGCCCAATCAGTTGCATATACTATATTACCAACAGCCACATTTGCCAGTGCTGTTTGACCATAACCGGCAGTTGCACCACCCGTTCCCCAAGTAGCATTAAGAGTGTTAATAGTAGTTGTAGGATTACCACCTACAAGTGTATTATAATCTGATGCTTGAATATTTCCATTTAGTGCGTAAGTCATTTATTATCCTTTAATTGAAACAAATGCTTCTACGGTACCAATATCATCTGTAGTTTTATTAGCTAACGCACGACCAATCACATTAAATGATGTTGCTTCGCCTTCTGTGGCCGCCCGAGCAATACCGTTGCCAGCTGATACTAGACGTTGACCTTTACGGACTTTACCAGTAACTTTAACTTGTACTCTACCTCCTACAGCTACTGCAGGGTGAGAATCATCATCTCCGGCAGTTGCATTCATTAAATAAGCCGCTGTGTTTGATACTACACCAAATACATCTTCACTTAATTCATTTACTACAGCAGTAATTTCAGCATCACCGCCTAATTCAACCACAGTACCTGCATCGTATGGTGCATCTGATTCAAATCGTTCTGCTAAGTCAGCGTATGTAGCATTTAATCTTGCACTTGCACCTAATGTCCAAATACCAAAAATTGTGCCGCCACCTGCAATATTACTTGTTGTAATTTTAGTAGGGGCAATGTTTCCTGTAAATTGTGATACTGCATTTGATCCTGTTAGATAGTCAAATACATTACCATTGTTATAGGTACCAGATGGATTGAAAGGGTCTCCATTAGCATAATAATAATTGTTTGTTTTAATACCAGTAGTAGAGATATTACCATTTGCAACTACTAATGAGTTGCCTGCTAATCCACCTGTAACAGTCCATGTACCTGTAATATTAGCTGAAGTAGTAGTAGATCCACTAGTAATAATTGTTGTATTCAATGTTGCAATGTTAGCTGTTCCAGTAACATTAGCATTTCCAATAGAAGCATTAGCAGTAACGGTTGCTAGACGAACAGTTATTGTGTCCCCAATAATTGCATTATTTGAAATAATATTATTTGCTTGTAAGTTACCAGTAACAACTACTGAACCAAACGTTGTATTTCCTGATCCACCTGATTGTGCTAATGTTAACCATGCATTTGCATTAGTAGTATTATCTGCTGGACAAACTAATAGTGTACTAGTGTTAGTATTAAACCACAATTGGCCTCTTAGAGGATTTGACGGGGGAGAAGAATCTGCAAAGTTTTCCATTGCATGAACAAAGTTAGTATCAAGTGATTGACCATACCCTGCATAATTTCTGCCCGGTAGGCCCAATGATGTACTTGTCGTATTGATAGTACCGTCAGCAATGGTAGTTAGAACTGTTCCATCACTTTTTACAATCGTATATGCCATATTAAATTACCCCAATATTCTGTTATTTATCTTAAATTGTCACTAAATTTGTCAGACTTTGAATTCTGACTGTATAATCTATTTGAATTTGTCTATTCAAACTCTTTTGAACTGGGTGAAAAATCACGTGGGTTAAAAGGCGTGTAAGCACATTACCGTTACTATCTGTACCGTAATTTGCTAATAGACCTAATTCATCAAAAATATATGCTGAATCAGTTTGTGTGCTATTGTCAAATGCATTTTGTCCTGCAGGCTCACCGTAATCTAATAAACATTGTACTAAAATATCAGTATAAACTCTACCAGTAGTATGAGAAACTGTCATTTTATTTCGTGTAGGATCTAAATTGAAAACACTAGTATCGTCCACAATCTTAGCATATGTTTGATTATATAGGGCCGCATTTTGACCAGTAGTATTTGGGGGTAGATATGTGATTACACCTGTTTCATCTACGCTTGCACCGCCGTTCCCAAATGCCATCTGATATATTTCTCCATAACCTCGACTGCTTAATGTGTCAGCAATGGCTTCGGACATGTTCTCATAGTTAATAGCATTATGCTTATCTACTAAAACTTCTCCGGAATTGGGGTCATAAATCTTTAAAAACCCCTCTACTTTATATGATAGTGTTATTACTGACATTAGTTATCGCCCCGTTTTTGAACCAAAACTTCTTTTGTATTTGGATCAGTTATTTTTATATGAGATGAAAAGTAAAACCCACCATGTTCGTCAGGTTTAGGACCATATTCCTGTACAGGTTTAGTCTTGTTTTCTTCTGTATTATTGTTCATATATTTATTTATCATTTAAGATACATCCGTATTTAAGAAAATCGCAGGGTCCGTATCACTAATTTGCAACGGATCACCCTCTACTGGATTATAAACATAGCTATTCCATGTTTGTGTATAGTCTGCCGGAGGTTGCAAATTATTAGACAATATTCCAAATACTTCTGTATATAACGGGATATATGTCTGAGACCCTGTACCATTTGTACCACGCTGTAATCCAGACAATGTATTAGCGGCTAAATCAACTGTAGTAAATTTGATTTGCTCTCCGTTAATATATATCAAATTGCCCTCAATTGTAGTAATTACTAAACTGTCACTTGCTGTAATTACAGGGGTTGTAGGATTAGATATAGCTAAAGTTGGTGCAATATCTTGGATTACCACAGTGTAGTTTGCAGGATCTATATAATTACCGGTAGTTTGGTTATATACAATCACTTGAGAAATAATATTTTTATCAGCGTTCAATCCAATATAATACAATCCATCGGCAGATGGTCCAGGTGCTGCTGTATATTGCACAACAGTATCTGTTATTCTAGTAACATCCGCAACATAAATTGTAAAATCAGTATCATATAGCGGCGCAACTAACCAAGTTCTAGTATTGGTATTTGCTCTGAATACTGAAGGGGTACTACTCTTATTGACATTCTGTAAATATACCTGTTGATTTGGAGTAGCACTTGGCATCATACTTGTAATAGTAATGCTATTTGCACTAGTAATTGTAGATAAAATACTTAGATTGTTATTGGCATTCAAATATAATAAGCTTGATGGTACACGATAACCATTAATTGTTACCCATAATCGAGAAACGTCAGTTTGATCCCAATCACTATCTACGGTAAATGTTTCATCTAACCAAACATAGCCGCCACCTGTATATGAGGATACTGATATTACTGGATCATTCTCGGCTACTATACTATAATATAAATCAAATTGAGTAGTACTTATGTAATCCACATAATAAATGTTATTATTCAATTGTACTGAACCTGTAACTCCGTCAATTCTAACAATATCGTCTGTACTTAAACCATGAGCAGTTACAGTAGTTACACGAACAGCAGGTTGACTAACCGTAATATTATTGTTAATATAACTAATAGCAGATACCGTTGCACCTGTTAAGTTATACTGTGTATTAAAATATTGACGATCGGTTAAATTATAACTGGTTACTGAAATTATATCTCCAGTAGTAACAGCGGATCCAAATGTTATAGTATTAGCAGTTGAATTAATAGTATATGTAGAGCTATTAACTCTTAATCCATTCACTTCAACTACTGCATTTAATGGGTTATCACCGCTTACATAATTATTCAAGGTGTACGGACCAACTGTACCGTCAGCTTCAATTAATTGTGTTTCTGGTATAGTATAACCATATTGAATTGGGTATGTTTCTCCAAATACAGTGTAAGTTAAATAATCAACAGTATCATCATATTGTGCCGCAAAAATCATTTTTGCTGAAGTACCGTTATCTGCTATACCAAATGCATAATCGTTGGTGATTGCTATCGCACCACCGACTGCATCAGATAATACTACATCACTACCAGGAGCTAATGTATCACGAATAGTGAATTCATTGCCATCAATTATTGAGTTAACATAATATACTGTTTGCGGTATAATATCATTACCAAACATTGTATCACTAAAAACAATAGAATCATTTACCGACATACCATCTGTAGTATTACATACAATAGTATTTGTACCATCATTAGTTTGTGTTACCCGATTAGTGTGTCCTAATACTAGTTTAGTACCATTATGATATACAATAGGATCTGCCCATGGAGTACCACTTCCAGTTTGTATAATAATATCCATTGATCCAGTATCAGTCGTTAGTTGGAATGTTGGTCCAGCTGCACCAAGTACAATACTATCAGATATAGTAATTTTCTTTGTTATAGTACTTATGGTTTTAACATAATAATGAGTTTCTGCAACAATATTGCCAAATACATCACCTTCAAATATAATTTGATCATTTAATGTAAAGTTAGTAACATCATCACATAATATAGTATCTGTTATGCTTTCTGTTTGTGTTGCTATAACATTAATTGGTTCTGTACCTGGTCTAATTACACCTGATCCACTAGTCAGAGTAGCAGAATAATTACAATTTAAATAAATCTCATTGAACCCGGTTCCACTATTAGTTCTAATAGGATCAGTTTGTGAATTAGATTTTTCTAATTGATCGCCGTTACCTACTTCATATACATAGATGCTTATAGAATCACCAGCTGGCAATGGTAATGCTAATGTAATTATTTTATTAATCCAATCAACAGTATAATCCGGTGTTATACTATAAATATTAGGACCAATCATTGCTGTACTTAAGTTAGTAGTTCCATTTATTTGATATACTGCTATTTGTGCCGGTGTTTGTACAAACCCATCAAAACTGAATGTTACTTGTGATCCTACTGGACTAGTCTCATAGTTAACTACGTTATATCCCACATGTGCATATATATCTGCATCCCAGTTAGTTCCAGGACGGGTAGTTATAATCATAGTTAAATTATCAGATACAACTCCTGGTACTAATTCTTCTGGACCGTAACCTGCAGTAAATGCATCACCCTGTACATCATATACAGTAGGATCTGTAACAAAGATATTGCCACTAGTCCAAGTTGTACCATCAGTACTCTTAAGTATAATATTATTATTACCAGTGATTATAAATTCACCTGCATCATTATTCCAAATAACACTATTTAGATTTTGACTAGTACCGGATGTTCTTACATCCCAAGTGCTTCCGTCTGTTGTCGCAATAAAACCGGATGCACCTACTACAACAAACAATCCAAGATCAGCAGAATACACAACATCTCTTAAGTTAGCACTGCCGGTACTGATATCATTCCAGTTACTACCGTTAATACTTGTAAAGATTGTTCCGTTATTTCCTACTACAACAATAGTGTTGTTACCACTAGATACACCATATAATGTTTCTGCTGATGCTGATGGTGTTATGTTTGTCCAAGTTATTCCATCTAAACTTTTTAATATAACACTCTGTGACGCAGTAGGAATAACAGAATAATCAGGACCTGTCCCTACAGCAATAAAGCCATCAAAATTGTTAATAGATATAGCAGATACTCCGTACAATTCTACATTAGTAAACTGATATCTTTGTATCCAATCATATGCATTAGTACTTGATAAAATTACATCACCGACTGCAACATATACTCCATTAAAATATGCAATACTATTTAAACTAGTGTTTTGTATATTAACTGTACCGTTTACTAAACCAGTAGTAGTCCACACTATTCCGTCATTACTCACAAAGATAGGAGTTGCTTGATTTTGACTAGTCATTACATATGTTGAATCAGCATATAAAATATCTGTCAAAGCTAACGGTTGATTTGCTAATTTATTAGATAACCATGTAACTCCGTTAATACTAGTAGTTATATCAGAATACGTTGGAGTATTTGCAGGTGCAAGATAATTTACACCATCCCATACTATTGAAGTAGTATTTAATTGAGTAGGACTAAACGGAGTATCCTGTAAATCTGTATCTAACGTAAAAGTATCTGCCGGTGCAAATGCATTACCTAAATAGGTGCTATTTGGATATGTAATGCCATCAACCAATTGTGTCAAATCCAATCCAGGCATATTAACAGTTGGTTGATAGTAACCAACAATTCTATCTAATGCATTGAGCTTTCTGCTATCGCTAGATAACAATTCCCATTTACCAAATATAAACTCGGTGTCATTGTTGCTAATAATACATTGATAAACTCTGTTATTATACTTAACAATACTTTGATTAAAGTAGAATGGTTCTGGTAAGAATGCATAATCGCCAGTAGTGTATGGGAAATTAATTCCACTAACCGGTATTTGCAATAATGAATCACTATATACTTCACATTCTGTAGGACTAATAACTTTTAAGTAATATTGTTGTACATTTTCTATCGGAGTACCTGACGCAATTATTGATGTTATTTCTCCATTAGTACCAATTGTATTAACCGTCATTACTAAATCATTTGCGGGAGTTGCACCTGTTAGACTAGTTCCTAGAATAGTAATTGTATTATTTACGGCATACCCTAAACCTTGACTGGTTATTAAAACACTATATCCACCTAATACCCAACTTACACTAAAAACAGGTGCTGATGTAGGGTACTGTGTCATCACACATGATGTTGTCACATTGGTAACAACATTTACTGATCCGCCACCAAGAGTAGTTGATAATTTAACATAGGGCTCTCCGGTTAATGTCATTAAACCGCTATCAGCAGTTAAATCAAATTCACTTCCACTAGGTGATTCAGATATTGTAAAATGTGTTCCGTCGTTTACTGTTTTAATATAATATACTGTGCCTAATAGTGTGCCACCAATTGATGATCCTGTAAATTCTATAGGCATATTTACATAGAATCCTGCAGTACTTGTACATGTTAGCACATTTCCTGCAGAAGTAGCTGTTACTTCTGTTTGTACAGTACCAGTATCGATTACATAGTAAGTAGTACCTGTACTTAATGGTCCGTACGATGTACTTACTCTAATTGGCATATTAACATATATGTTTGTTAATCCACCGGATCCAGAATCAATAGCAAAATAGTCTCCGGTAGCTAAAGCACTTACTACATCACGTGTAATAAGATTCCCATTAGTGCCTGTTAATCCAGGAATTGCCGCTTGTGTAGGATAAAAACTAAATTGCTGACCAGTAATTTGTCCTGGGCTTACAGGTAGACCAACGTTACATGTCATTGTTCCAGTAGCGGTAGTTAGTTGAACAGTATCTTTTTGATTTGTACCAAGCATTGTAGATGTAGATGTACCTGGATTAATAGAACTACCATTAATAACTGTTGAGATTTCAAATTGTGAATTGTTATTAACTGCACTTACATAATAAGTAGTACCCGCAACAATATTAGTTGAACCACTAGCAACACTAATATCAGTAAAGATAATAGGATTATTTACAGAAAGTCCTAATGTAGTTGTACATGTAATTAAATTACCAGTAGAAGCAGTTGCAGTTACATTAATTGTTATGGGTTCTGATGAGGTAGACATGGTAAATGTCGTTGCATTTATTACAGTAGTAATGTAATAAGGATCGTTCTCAATGACACCACCAAACACCTCACCAGTAAAGAATATAGGCAATCCAGTATAGAAGCCAGATGTTCCGCCCAATCCACTACCATTTAATGGTATAGTTAATGTGTTGACTGTTCCGGTTGTAGCAGTTGTATCTAATATGCCTGGATAGAAAAGTGTAACTATCGCTGTATTAGTGACTTCACCTACATAACATGTTAACCCAGCAGAGCCCAAAGCTGTACCAGACATTGATAAAACAGTACCCGGTACACCGGCTACAATAGTAGCTGATAAAGTAAACTTATCACCGTCAACTAATGTTTTAACGTAATATGTTGTACCTACAGTAATATTACCAGTAACTGAACCAGAAAACTTAACTGGCATACCAATATAAAAACCTATAGTAGGATTTGGATCAGTGTCGCTATTAATAAGTGAAGCACCTCCATCTACTGCTGTAATAGTTAATTGGTTATTAGAAGTATTGATAGCCGATACAGTTCTATTTAACGAACTCCAAGTTAATACTTCATCATTAGTAACACCTTCAATTTCAAAGGTTGCTCCTTGAGCACTTGCTAAGATAGAATCAATAGGTGGATTATATCCAAACTCAGGTGGTGCAATAGTAATGCTAGAACTTGAAACTCGTTCGCTATTATGGTACGTGCCGGCATAGTAACTACCATAAAATGCTCCGCTTTGCCAATCAGTAACTTGTGAATTATATGTTGTTCTATCAAAACGTAACGTGATTTGATTTTCTCTTATTGGAATAGAAGTTGAAACACAACTTGCTCTAGCACTAACATTTAACACGTTATTGGAACCAGATCCTGTATTAAAAAATACTACTCTATCATTATCATTAATTGCATCACCATAATTAGTGTATAGTGCTATAACAAATGCAGGTGATGTTTCTAATACATTTACATAATAATATTGATCTGTATCTAAACCACCAACAGGGGTAGTATCAGCACCTACAGTGTATTTTATTAAATCACCTGTTTGTAAGAACGGTGAATATAATACAATAGTGTTGGTCAATGTACTTACTTCAGTAGACGCAAAAGTAATTGAGATCGAAGGATCAATTATAATTTCTGGTAAAACTGCATAACCAGAACCCGGATCAATAACGTCAATACGTAATATAGAATCTAAATTCATTACTGCTTGCAGTACTGCAGGTGTTCTCGGTGCTGGATATATACTTGTATCAATATATGCAGTTACTCTAGGAGGCTCAGTATATCCTCTTCCACCATTCAATAACAATACAGCAGGTAAATTAATTGTAATAATTTCCCCAGGAATATGTGCTGATATTGGTGTACCCTGTACACCACGAGTTAACCCACTTAAAGTACTATTAGCTCTATCTACGCTTGAATAACCAATCAATTCATCACCAATTAATATTGTACCGTTGATTGGGAATCCAAATGCATTATCTACTGCAAATGCACTAGTGTTTAATGCAATATAAGAAGCTAATACCGTGATTTGATAATCATTAACACCCGTAATACTCAATCCGTAATTGTTAAACCATTCAGTATACGGATCAGTTTGCCATATTGGGTCAGTTGGTAAATATTGATTGGCTGCACTAGGATTAGCATATACTAATTCAGGTGTGACAAATTGTTGTATATCAGTATTATATTGAGCCGGTAAATCAAAATCAGTAATGTTGCCTGCATATACATCAGTTCCGGTATACTTAAATAAGAACTCTTTAACAACTACGTGATATGGTTTTACTTCATTAATATAACCAGCTAAGAAATCTTGATTATCTGATTGAAATACTTCAATTGGGCGCAATTCACGAATAGTATGTGCTACATCAATAAATGATGTTTTATTCAACCATGGTAAATAATTTTGCGATTCAATGGCTTCACTTTGAATGAATTCAAATAATAAAACTAAACTCTTATTTCTATAAATTAATAAATCATTTGTATAAATTTCTTCATTCAATGCTCTTACAATACTACGTGTTTCTTGTGAAGGATATGTATCATATGGAGTAGTGTCAAAGAAATTATCACCAAATCCTAATCTAGCAGTTGCATAATCCCATAAGTTACTACTAAATGCAATTGTACCGTCTTGTAAACCAATACGTTCCCATGTATCTAAATTAGTATAAACATAAGTTTCTGTTTTACCGTCACCGTTAGTGTTAACAGTTACAATCAATCCTGCTGTAGCATTAATTGTTGATAGATCAGCATATACAGGAACTTGTAATGCTGATTTAGTATTATCATCATATCCAGTTGCCCACCAATTAATATAAGTCCAGTAATCAGCGGTATTGTAGAATGGTATAATTGGGCCAGTCCAAGGGTTAACACTATAATAATCAGTTAATGGATCAGTATTGTATATTGGATCAGTTGAAAGATTAGTTGCACCTATAGTATATAAGAACAATGACCTACGTGTTTCAGTAATAGGATATTGTGCTAATATTTCATTAGCATAAGTCAAATAATTTTTTAATGCCAAGAATCTATTAACAAAGAAACTTTGTCTTGGACGTGCATATATACCATTTTGTACTGGTTTAGGTAAGTATGGATCCGGAACTACTGCACCTGATTCATCTACACCACATAAACTATCTAACATTCTATCATATAATGATTCTGGTACATCAAGACTATTCGTGGTTGGTAATCCAGGTAAGAAGTCATCTGCATAGTTAGTACGAATTAAATTATATAAACTATGTGAAACATCATCATTTGTACCTGTACCAAAGCCAATATGTAATACAGTATCATTTGCATTAATATTATCACCGCAATTGTATAATGCAAAAATATCTTGTTCTATTGGTGCAAAATAACTAATGCCCGAATTTATAGGTGATGCAATATAAGATTGAATAATACTATCAGCTAAAGTTTTTCCTCGTTTAGTGAATATTATATTAGTATTACGAACCCAATAGAAATATATTGGAGTTAGTACACCGGTAGCATTTAGTGTGTATTCAATTGCATACGCATCAACGTTAAACACAGTGCCTGGGCCCACATATGATATTGGAGGAACATCACTTGTTATCCAACTATATACTGTTACATCACTGCCCGGGAATACTTGACCCCACCATTTACTATTATATACGACACTATTTTGATGATAATTAACAAATTTAGTAGTACTTGTATTGAACCATAGTTGTCCAACTTGTGCGGCTCCCCAAACCATTGCGCCTTTATTAGCACTTGGCGAGTTATATCCAGCCGGATCAGTGTTAGAAACAACATCAATATTTTCTCTTACTGAACCTAATATTTTACCTTGTAACGGATCAATATAATCTAAATTGTCTAATGTGTTATTAGTTATTGCACTATATAATTGAATTCCTTGAAGTCTACTAGTGTCAACTATTGCAGTTGAATTTCTATAAACACTCCAATCAGGCGCACCAATAGTATTGATATATGTTACAATTTGTCCTGCAACTGTATCTGGTTTGAAATCTGGTGTTCCAATAACAACATGTGAGTTATTAAATTCGATTGCATGTCCGTACATTGGTTGACTACCATATGTTTCATTAATATCATTAACACTTTGTGCATATACAAACTTACCACAATTAGCTAATGATTCGTTGTAATCTGATAGGTAATCAAACATATAAACTGCACCAGCATTTCTATATGAATCTACCCACTGAGTGGCATTATTATCAAATAATGTATCATTGTCATAATTTTCATCATCAGATGAATCGAATGTTGTTGCTTCAAAACGTGTAGCAGTTGGTGCACTAACAACAAATGAATTAAATTCGTTAAATTTAACTACATTACCAAATTGAGTAGTACCTTGTACATGAGGATCATTAATAATTTGTGTTTGAGTATAAGTATTAAATCCTAATTCTGACCATGTTGCAGTTGCCAATGCTGTTACATTAAGCTTATCATTAACTGATGCTAATGCGGTGTCAATTAAACTAATAATTAATTTACCTGAGGTTGCTGTTGCTTGTACATTTGTGATGGTTGCTTGATTAATTGCAGTAGCGGACGATATTGCGTTACCAGCTGGTAATACTACCATATAACCATTTATTAAAATAGTTCTATTAGTTGTTATGGCACAATCATTAGTACCTATAACCATACCGTATTTGCCACCACCATTGGTATAACGATATACCGCACCTTCTTGTGCTAAACTGTTTAATTCAAATGGTGCTCCTACTAATACTTCAGTAGCATATGTGTTTGTATCAACACTAATACCAAATTGCACACCAATCTTGGGTGTGTTTTCAGATGTAAGAGTTTGTGATAATACAAAATTATTACCACTTACATTTATAATATCACCTGCATTTAATGCACTGTATACGTACAATGTTGACCCTATAACTGCATAATTATTATCAGTAATTATAGTACCATTAACATTAATTAACAACGGTGTTGTCTGTATAGTACATGTCATGCTACCGGTGTCAGTAGCTAAATTGATAGGAGCTAATGCGTCACGTGTTGCCGCAATTCTAAAAGTAGTACTTGTTGGTTTATCATATACATAATAAACTGTATTGGCAGCAATTGCGCCGGCTGATAGTAAGGTCCCAGAGAATACAACAGGATCTCCTACACTAAAGCCAGCAGAACTACTGACAGTAATTCTTTCAGTAGCGCCGGCTGTTGCTGTAGCAGTTTGTGTTACTGTAGTAGGAGACCACGCTAAACTAAATGTTTGCGGAGTAAGAGCAGTACTTGTGTATTGTGCTTCCAAATTTTGAACTGTTCTGTCAAACACATAAGTATAACCCCAATTATTAATTGCACTAGTATAATTTTTATTAGGTGTTCCAATAACAACCGTATCACCGTAGTAATCAGTTGAGATTGAATAACCAAAATTATCACCTGCTGTAGTTAAACCCAATGCATCTCCATCAATGATGTAACTGGCTTGATATAAACCGGTTACTTGTGATTTAAAATATGCATGTACACTATTGTTTACAGTATCAGAAATATATAACCAATTTTGATCACCGGATATTGCCAATGCACTACCCCAATCAGTGACTCCGCCCGGTGCAGATATATAATAAGGAGACCATGGCTCCGGTGGTATCGGGTCAATAATAGCCGAATCTAGTGGTACTAATTTATTAATTAAAGTGTTAATAACTAATTGATATATGTAGACCCGAGGAGTTCCGATAGGTTGTGAAACTACAAATATATCATCAGCATATGTAATTGTTGTACCAAATGATGCAGAACCTGTTATAGTCTGTACTAATTCATAGTTATTAAACAATTCATTAAAAGAATATCTATATGCAACCCCTGCATCAGCATCACCAATTAGATAACCCATAGTGTCAGTATATGCTACTGCACTACCAAATGTCTCTGAACCATCTTTAACTAACTCAGAATCATATCCGTAATTGATACTCTTGCGATATACTGCCCAACTACCGTCATTGTTTGTATCAACCCATACTTTATTTTTAACAAATTCTGTGTTCAATAAAGGTAAATTAATAATATCACTAGGGTTAGCAACTCGTTGTGATTGGAATTTAAATCCAATACCTTGACCAGCAATAGTTGTTATTGCCGGATCTAACGTAACATTAACTAATACACTATTAAGGTCAATAACAGTATTAACAATATAGTAACCATTTAAACTATCGTTGAAGTTTACAATAGCGAAAGGTTGATATTTTGATAAACCGTGTGGATTACTAAATGTGATAGTAGCGGTACCATTCAGATTATTTTTAGCAAATATAATTGAACCTAAACTTACAGGGGTCATTACTTGCCACGTACCTAGATAATCAGCTAACCAAATATATTGTCCTACATATAATTGTGATAGGGGTGTTACTACACCGCGAGGAGATGTGCTAGTGCTTAGGTTATTATAGTAATAAGCCGCAATACGCATATCATTAAAGTTAGCATAACCGGCATCAGGGAATAACACTGCGGGAGTATCTGTTGGTAAAGTAGGCAACACATCAGTAGATGTTATCGGACGTCCATAATTATATAAACTATATAACGGTACTTCTTGTTGTACTCCACTAGTAGATACACCGTTAGTTAATCCAACAATGCTTGGATTTCCAGTTAATAGACTTTGATTTAGTTTAAAATCAATAAAGTTACTATTTAATACTCCACCAAATTCACCAGCTTTAATAGCCCAGTTTTCATAGATATCATAATCAATGCCACCTTGCGCTAAGTTAGCTCCTCTAAATGCACTTACTGCATTTAATGTTCCTTTATTTTTAATAAAGTTTTTATAAACGTTAATTTGAGTAATGTCCGTTAAATCAGCAAGGGCCAAATAATCACGTGGTCTATACCCAATCAAGCTAAAACTTAATAAGTCAGCATCATTTTCTAAGTTAGCACGATTTACATCATAGTATATTGTGCTTTCATAAGAACGTGTACTAGTGTTAGGCAATAATCCTTTTTGTATTTCGTTGTAATCTGTTTGTTTCCACTCTCGTTCTTCAAATATTTCTTTAGGTTGAATAATTGTAAGCGCAATCCAGTATTTGTTCTTATACTTGACAATACTACCAGTGGTGTATTTGACTGTTTTATTCCAATCAAGTATGTTATCTTGGTTAAGTATAAAGCCTTGTGCGTCAACTGTACCATTCCATTCTGCTGTTTTTGACCCACGAACAGTTATTCGATTTTGACGTAACCCAGTTGTTAAATTATAAATTATATCATTAAACAATGTAATATTATCAAACACAATACCATGTTCAAAATTACTAATGTTGAATTGACCATACGCAACAGTATCACCTTGATTCAATGGTTGTGCTGTAAACAGTGTGCCGTCACGTACAATACTTAAGTCTGTACTTTGTATTGGATATAGATTTTGATTTAATACAAAGTTTTGTTGTTGTACTGTTAAAGGCTGTACTATGTAACTATCTTTGTTGATAGAAATTAAATTAGCGGCAGGGTTAATATTGACAATGCTTCCTACTTCCCAACCAGACTGTGCCCAATACAAGTATTCGGCTACCATTTGTCTCCAACTTACAGTTAAGCCAGATTCAATTTGTTCAAACAATACACCTTGGCTTGCTAAATATCTACCATATCCTTCTAAAAACTGTGCAACTTCTTGTACTGTAAAAAATTCTGTTCCGTATGCAACTACAGTAGGAGTATCGTAGTAATCCTTAGCTAATTGTACACTTAAACTTTGAACTGATACTCGTTCATAATTACCGTTAATTTTAGGTAATAATATATTAAAATATGCATTAGTTTGGCTATTTCCAAATACTTTGTAGCCAGTACTAGTTAACTGCACAACAACACCACTATAAACAATCCTGTCAAATGGTTGGTTATCATATAACAATACTTGATAGCTTTCATCCGGAATTAATAGGCTACTGTTGTTGCTATTTGCTGTAGATTTTTCTACATAGAACTTTAGTAAATTCTTATCGCTGAAGCCGGCTAAACGATATACCAAACGAACATCAATGTTGTCTAACAAATCGGTAATGTTAGTAGTAGCATCAATACCAACTTGTTTTTCAAAGTCAACAATCCAATTGATATAACTTGTTTTAGCAATACCGTTACCATAAATTTCTACATCACTTATAACTAAATGACTACGGTCATTAACTAGATATTGGTTAAATTCTAAATTGTACTTGTAGTTGTCAACATCAACCCCCAAGTTAAAGAATTCGGCAGGCTTTGTCAATGCTAGTATACGCATCAAATCAAATGGCCAACTACTACTTCTACGATAGCTGAATTCTGCCGGGCCTACATCTCCCACTTTCCAATCACGGTTAAATGATGTGTTACTATAGTTACCTACAATAGATACAAAAGGTGATACTAAATTGCCTGCACTATCTACCGGTAATACTTGTAATAATTGAGGACGAATTGCTTGAGTAATAACAATTGGATATCCGTTGTTCCAATCAATACCTTGTGCTAAATCATTCCACAATACTAAGTTATCACTTGTATATGGCGCAGGTCCGTAACGTGTTTCCCACCATGATGGCTGATCTGTAAAGCCCAACATTTCCCATGGACTAGTATCTGGATTACTAGTATCATAGAAATATTCGTATATACCTCTCCAATAACCTTGCGGAATAACCTGTTGATTTATCTTATTACCACTTTGATTGTAATTATAGGTATATTCATTAGAAGCATTATAGAATTGTGTTTTATAATCAATTCTATTTTGACCAACCCAATTTAAGAAACTAGTTGAATAAATTTGTAATATTTCATCATAACTATAATCAGTATCTCTAAAGAAACCAGGTAATACTTCATATGCTTGTATAGGAATAGTATTACTTAATTTTAAATTATTATATATACGTTTTTCATATTCTAATAAAACCTGATCTCTAAAATCAATTAATTTACCGTCAATATAGTCTCCGTATAATTTGTTATATGAACCATCATGTCCTACAATAAAGTATGTAGGTGGAGTATATGCAGTATCTAATATTACTTCAGGTATTGTTGATGGATATAATCCTAATTTTGTAGGAGTATTAGGAACATAGCTACCGTATGTTTGATTATATTCTTTAATTGTAATTTGATCGCCGGGTGCTAAATCTAATGTTACTGTTAATGATGGACTATCGGTACTGACAGTATAATCAACACCACTTATTAATTGTGTAATTATTCCATTTGTTGTAGTCAAATAAACTAATACACCATTATAATTAGCTGTAGCAAAATTATATATTTTACTTAATGGATATATACTTACATCTAATGCATTAGCAAAACTATAGGTGTTAGTAATATATGCAGCCTTACTTGGCAACATATCACTCCAAAAGAAACTATTACTATCTGTTTTTGATTTAGTGATTTTATCTAATGCGTCATCTAACATAGTAGCCGGAGATAAACGAATATTATATTCACTATTGTTAACTGTATCTACTAGTAACGTTTTAAATGTAATATATTCTCTACTATTATACAACAATGCGTTGAATAAACTATGATTTTGTTTTCGTAAGAATGCACCCGGTAACACCAAGCTTGCACTATTTTGAATAATCTTATTACCATACGGTACCATATTACCCAAATCACGATAATTATTTGGACCAAATACTTCACCGGTAGTATTAGGATTATTATAGAAACTACTTTGATATTGACCACGAATGTCACCTACATTTACAGTAGTAACATCAGCATTTAATGGATTATTATTTAAGTTAATAGGAATACTATAATAAGCAGTTTCACTTACCTGATCACTTAATAATAAGATTTCAACTACGGTATCTATTAATGGATTTGGTACAGTAAAAGTAACTATTGTTTGCGTATCGGTTGTTACTACAGTATAATCTGTAGTATATTGAATTTGATTATTTACAAATAATTGTATAGTAGGCCATGCACTAGCAGAATCTGCTATTTTAGCAATATCACATGTATAAGTAGTTGTTGGATTAGTAGCGTAATAGTTAAATTCAAATATTTGATATTGTACGCTAGGAGCAATAGCTGTTTGCCAGCCCAATTGTCTTACTGGTGTTGTTAAACTACTGTAATTATAAACATATCCTGTATTAACTTTTTGAGTTATAGGGGTTATGCCACTAACATAATTAAATGATGCGGAATTTAAGGATACATCAAAACTGATATCGCCCACATTGTCTACTGAGCTATATAACAACGGAAACCCTAATACTGGATCGTCAATTCCTGCACCTAATCCATATGCAAATAATTTATTACCTGTAAATGATGTACCTACGTAAATATCTCTATTACCAAAACTAATTCCGTTATTATCAAACACATCAAATAACGGGGGTTGATTTACGGTTGTTTTTTGTTGACCTTCTATCCATTGCATACCATCAAAGTAAAAATCCATACCCTGATAGTTATAACCTCTAAAAGTTACAGTTTGTTCATTTGGTAAAATAAGTCCATCATCTGCTTCTGTTAAAGTCAACGTTGGTGTATCACCTTCAACTGTAGTTGAGAAGCGAGAAATATATATTTTATTACGTACTGCTAAATTAGTATCAGCCGCAAATATAATTCTTGCACCATCAAATAATGCATAGCTATCATTATTTGTATCATTCGCAATTAATGAAACGTCTGTTGAAGCTGAAACTACTTGAGTATCATTCCATGCTACTGTTATTATAAGGTTAGTCGTACCAGTTATTGCAGTAATTTGACTATTTCTAGGCAACTGACTAGGTAGATCAATAATTAAGTCATTTATATATTGACCAACTTGAAAGGTACCGGACACATCAACCTTTTGATATACATCTGCACTTGCAATACGTACAAAAGTAGATAAATTAATACCGGTACCCGTACCTACACCAACTGCAACACAAGTAAAAGTATTTCCTACTGCATATGTAACATCAGTAGTGCCGGCAAGTGTATTCCATTGCAATTGCGTTGTTGTACCTAATGCCGCAATTTTATATTTTCTTCCTACAACAAATGTAGTAGCGACAATTGGTGTTATTGATACAGCGTCAATAGTAGCAGTATAATCAGTATATATTTCTACGTCAGGATAGTAATTTTCTTGAGCAAATACTTGAGTAAATGCATCAGGTGTTCTAAAATCAATAAAATCAATTGGAGCTTTACCTACAACACCGGCATTAAATAAACGTAAGTTAGGGTAAAATTCTATTATAGGGCGCTTGGCTTTATTTTCAGCAGTAGCATAAAGTGTAGCTAATGCAGGATTATTATTATAGGTAGCAGTAGCATTGATTACATCAATATGAAACCAACGATTGCTACGTGACCATGCATTTTTATCAATACTATTTCTAGCAATTGTAATATAATCAGGTGTTACTGGAACATATAAGTTACTATCATAGTTACCAATATCATATGGTACCGTATCATATGGGATATATGTACCTGCAGTGAATGGTTCTGGGGCAATTAACGTAGTAACCGGTATTAATTCAATAGCAGTACCTACACCTTCAACATAGTATCTAACGTTTTCATAACTGGTTGGGTATATATCACCTGAAAATATTACTTTTAATCCATTAGTAAACACCACTCCATTTGGAGAAGTATAATTTGCCTTACCTATAATATCAGTAAGAATATTGATACGATTAGTAGTATTACTTGAGATTAATGTAATAGTGCCAATTTTATTAGATGACGTACCATCTTGATAATATAAAGTATCAAGTAGAGCACTTAAATATGGTATTAATGCTATTGTATCACTAGTATTTCGATAAAATGATCTACCAATCCATTCTGTACCAAAATTAGCAGTGATTCTTTCTTCAGATGGAATAGTACCGGCATCAATTAATCTAATAACAGGATCAGTTGGATCACCTTCATATGTAATTGTATAAAAGGTTGATGCAATATCAGTATAGTATCCACCTTCAAAGTTTGCAAAATTTAAATCATCTCCGGGAGGAGTATAAGGTGCACCGCCTACAGGAAATGTAACAGGTCCACTGTTAGTATTGACTGTTTGTGTTCCGGAACTTGCAGTTTCTTCATCATATAAAGTACTATCATAAAATTTTGAAACATATCCAGTTAATGCAATTGCAGTTCCATTGCCAGCACCTGCGCCACTAGCAATAAAAGATTCACCTACTGTATTTGTTGTTGCTCCAATTAATGTAAAATCGGTAGTGCCAAGAGTATTAATTTTATATGTATTACCTATAATAAAATCGCCGGCTTCTATAATAGAAATGTTACCATTATTATAGAACATTAAAGTAAGTCCCTCAAGTGAGGTAATACCATCTATACCATTTGTTAATTCACTAACCAATACACCGTTAACACTATCATACGGTAAAGTTGTAACTACATCTACTCGATTATTTCCTGGGAAATTATATTGATCTTGTGCGTTTTTATAAGGCACTGTGAATTCTACAACTCCAACTTCTGCACCATTATTAGAGACACCTAATATATCTCTTGTTGAAACATTAGGTTGAGTTGGGTCTGCTCCGCTAGTGCCCGGTGCACCTTGAATCCAGAATTGGCTATCTTGATTAACACTGAAACGATATGTTCCACCACGTAATAAAGTAAGTGATGGGTTAATAGATCCTTGACCCGCACCGTCTGCTGTGACAAGATATCCATTTGGAAGACTTGTAACAATATAATCAGTTGCATTATATACAGTTTCTGTACTAACTGTTACTGCTTCAGGACCATCAGGAATCCAATAATATTGATTGAAGTTAATAATTTTATCTAGGTTAGTAAAACTATCCCAAGAATAAAATTGACTAGTGAACAGTCTGTTGTTATCAGCAACTACACCACCTTCTAATTCTAAGCCATCAATAATACCTGGATAACTTATAAAGTCTTGTGCTGTACTTGTATCCTTTTTAAGAAATGTTACACCCGGATCAAGTTGATAGTCAGTTCTAACTTTTGTAGGTTCTGTAACATAATAATTTTTAGCATTAACTCCGTAACCAAATCTACTACCTATATAACCCTCAATCTTTTTAGTATTAGGCTGGTCTACTATTTGATCTAAAGTAGCATTTAAAAATTGACTGTTAGTTGTTGTTTTAAATATTTCAGGTAGAAAATTTAATGTTCTTATTCTTGTTGCCATCGTTTCTCTCTATGGTTATATAGTACTTATGCTATCTGTAATTGAGCTGGAGTAAGTGCCGCTATTACAACAACATCATTAGCTGTTGCTCCGTTAGCAAATATTTCATACGGCGCCGCTTTGATTTCGTACAAATCACCAAAACTCATAGTTGGATCATTTGGAACTAATACAGCAGAACTAATTAAATCACCTACTTGTGCATGTAAATATGCACTTAATTCACTAAAGTAAAATGTATCACCAAACGTCCAATTGTTAATACTAAAATAGGTATTCATAGCAGAGAGAACTGCACTACGAATTTCACTATCACTTGCATTTGTATTACTTGCTTTAATAACTTTAACTGTACCTCGTAATTGTATAGGTGCTTTGGGTCCAAACAACGGTAAAAACACTACGCTATTAAGTATAACACTATCACTTAACATCTTATAATCATTTAATGACCCGTATGCTTGTGACAACTCATTAATAGTTGGTCTATCTGGTTCAGGGACTGTGCCGGTTGTATCTTGTAACCAATTTTGATACGCGGTATAATAAGCTTGTGTTACTACATATAAATCAATAATGTTTGTTGTAGCAGGATCAATACGTGTAGTATTATTACTATTATGACGATATTGGAATTGTAATCCTTGTCGTCCGGGTTGCATACTATATTGAGGTTGTTCTGTTACAATATAATAAGGAGTATTTACAGTTTGATCCTGTACTGTAATATAGAATATATTATCTGTATATGCATAGAATAGCTGACCTTCAGGATATTCATATTTAACTACTTCAATTTGAGTTTTTGTAGCATATTGATAAACAACATCACTTGAGGGTATTAATTGTTTACGTGAAAGGTTAACCGCATCTTGTAGTAATACAAAGAATGCATATATACCAATATTAGTATTACCATTTACATACCCAGTTACTTCAGTAAAAAAGTCTGGGTTACTTACAATGGTTCTATCATTTACATCTATACTAGCTATTTCAACTTGGAAATCATTTACATAACCGTCACTCTCTACTGTCTGACCAATAATACTTGTTTGTACAGGTGTAGCCAATGGGTAATTACTACTAGGTTGAGTATTAGTTGCTAATACTTTAACAAAGTCTTGTAATATTTTTCCACTAAAAGGATCATATACTAATTTACCAGTTTCATATGTAAAGCGAGTATCTGCTACACTACCAAAATAGTATGCCAATGAACGATATGATATACTGTAACGATTATTACCTAAACTGTTAAAGTTTACAAAATAATTACTTGCATTATATGCTCCAATACTCCAACGATCTTGTGCTATAGTTAAACTATTATTAAAAATCAAACTAAAGCTTTGATTAAGTTCCATTCTAACAATACATTCTTGTATTACTATATTAGGCAATGAGTTATCAAATGCTGGCAGTATAGTAGATACTATAGCACCTTGGGGTACATATCCATTTAATGTTATAGGACCTAAACCATTACTGAATGCGCCTTCACCATTATTATATCCATCACCTACTACATTTAATACTGTAGTCCATATATAAGATTTATCAGATGGGCTTGCAATGCCAGCAACTAAACGATTAGTATCACTAAAGTAATATCCACTTGGTGCTACAAATTTCATCATTGCACCCTTAGTAGTATATTTCATATTATAGCTAGAATATGTTCCAACTGGTATAGGAGTATTTGCACTGCCAATTATATTATAGAAATAACCAGTTATACTATTAGCATCAACTGTTTGTTCTTCCCAATATACTTGGCCGTCGCCTGATGCGGTATCAACAGGATAACGTGTATAATTTTGAATGTAATATTGTCTTGCACGATTTTCTGCTAGTAATACTCCCAACGTATCAGTTAAGAAAGTAATAATATCACCCGATGTATTGATAGTTAATAATGTATTACCATTTGTACTATTTTGATATATACCACCATCGTTTGCAAAACTATTAGTACTGGAGTATTTTCCGGTAGGATCTAACAAATCTAAACTCTTTGATACACCAACAGAACTACGGTTAATAGCTTTGCTTTTAATAATAGAACTGTATAATGTATATGGGAAATTGTTATAATCTTCACCATTAACCATTCTATTCTGGGTGTAGTAGCGAGCAGGGGCACGTTGTTTAATATTTGCTAATGTTTCTCTTGCCTGTGCATTTGACACTGGTGTCTGTAATTCTAATCCTAATGTAAGTGTTTCTGTTCGTCCTACTCTACTAATATAGTTTATTGATACTGATAGATTCTGCATTTCAGTTGGATCTATTGTATATGTTAATGCATTACCTGCACGTACATATGCTCTAAATGTTCCAACTGGAATCTCGGAAAATACTCCATCACCAAAAACATAACTAACTTGGTCATTAAATCTTGAACCAACTGAAAATATTCTACGAACACTATTCTCAGTCTGTAGATAGGCATCGGCATAAACATTCTCTACCTGTCTCCATATAGTGCTATTAACCGTATTACTATTATCTGTACTTAATTGATACAACCAAGTATCTGTATTGTTGATACCTTGAATATCAATATCAACCACTTGATTACTAATTTGTTGTGCCAAATTAAAATCAAAATTCTGTAATGTTCCTTGCTTAAAATAAAAGAAGAAACCTGTATTTGGACTACCATAACCCAACTTATCATTACGATAAGCCATATTCATTCTGCCACTAGGGGCAGGTGGAATCTCATAAACATAATCTTCATTTAATGTAGTTGAACTAACTAATTCAAAATTCATTGCTTGATTATCTACAACCGCGGTAAAAGGTACTATTGGTAATGTAGCTTGTGGAATGTTAATAGCATATTCATCCGTCTTAATGCCTGAGAGTTGAGCACTATTACCTGGACGTCCAATACGTTGTGTATTAACCAAGGTAGCATTGATAATAGTATTGAATTGTTCTAACCAATTGACATTTGCAGGATCATTCCATAATACTGTTTGATTGCTTAAGTTGAATCCATTCAAATCAGTAATGTTTTCAGTTGTCTGAATACTAGTTACTTTAATATACCCTTGACCAGCTAGATTACGTTTAGGTGTATAGCTGACTAAGTTGGCTAATTTAACAACGCTATCTCTACGTTCAGCCGTATCAATAAAATTTTCACGTGCGTTTAAATCGCTACGGAAAGCTAAACCCTGTCCCATAAACGCCATAACGTCCATTAATGCAATGAATTCACTAGATTCAATGTAGTCGTTATAGGTTTCTGGATAGTAAACACGTAGATAGTCTATGAAACTTTTACGTAATGTTTCATAATCATATGAACGGAAATCGGCTTCACGGAAGGTTTGATAGATTGCCTTCCAATCGTTGACGCCGAATAATGCTGATTGTCGTGAGCTGGTTGCCATAGTGGTATTCTCTTTTAAGTATTTATCTTAAATGAAAACTCCACTTTTGGAAGATTATTGAATTACTGCTGTATTAGTACCATTATTAAAGAAAACACTTAATATTTGTGCATTATTAAAAGGTGCAACAGCTAGTTCTACTTCAATTAATATACCATTTTCTTGAGGGTATGCGCTGACAGTATTAACTATCATTCTTGGATCTTGATTGGCAACTCGTCTGATTTCAGTCTCTAATTTGTTCTGAACATCAAATGTATTAGGTTCAAAAACAAAACTCCAAAGAGTAGTTCCGTACCCCGGATTCCCTACTTTTTGCCCTTGTTGGATATTCAATGCGTTAATGAAATCCTGTATAACTAAGGATTGGTCAACTAATCTATACTTTTTTCCAGGGATAACTGGTTGTACCATGGAGCCCACTCCACCTGCAATACCTGCTGGTAAATTAATAGAGCGGGGCTTGTTAGCGTTAATTGTACTGAAACCTACATAAGTTGGCATGTTGTTGTCCTATAGTATATTTATATTTAACTTAATGATAATTTGTTGCGTTCACTTAAAATGTCATACCCCTTTATTTGAAGTTCAGTTAACTGTAGTCGTAGTGCTTTAGCTTTTTGAAGTGCCGCATCAATTCCTGGATCGCCTGCAGGTAAAGTATTCATTGCCTCTTCGTGTGCGTCTACCGCCGCATTAAACTGTGCTTTGACAGTTTTAGATTCCGCAATTACAGCATCAAATCTAACATCAAATTCTTTAAACTTTTCTTTTTTTGCATCAAGTTTAGCCATTTCCGATTTATATGTATCTTCACTTATACCAGCAAAGTTTGGTGCTGGTATTTTTGAGTTACCCAATAATGATGTTATTGATTGTGCTAGTTCACCCCTATCTGTAGTATTAATAGCCACAGTAGGTAGTTTGATTTGCACCGCGCCACCAGAACTCATTGCACTAATAGCGGCATTTAACTGTGCGGCTGCGCCGGCTGGCAGGCCCGCTGAAGCTAATGACGCTAGTGTAAGTTTTCCACTCTTTAAATCATCTAATCCTTTTGTCAATGCCCCGGCGGCTCCTGTAATTGCATTTAATGCACCCGAAGATGCTAATGGATTAGCAGATGCTAGTCCAGCTATACCGCTTGTAATTGCAGATGCTTGTCCAATTAAACCTGTTACTGCGCCAACTCCTGGAACACTCTTAATAGCACCAACTGCATTATTAACTACAGAAGCAACTACACTAGCACCTCCAGGCAGTGCTCCTAATCCAGTAGATAGGTTAGCTGTAATACCTTTTGTTACTCCTGATATAGAACTAGTAACAGCACTAAGTGCGCCGGTAGCAGAACTTAATGCTCCAGTAGCAGAACTTAATGCTCCGGTTAAACCACTAGTGGCAGAACTTAATGCTCCAGTTAAACCTCCGGTAGCAGAACTTAATGCTCCGGTTAAACTGCCGGCTGCAGAACTTAACGCTCCGGTTGCAGAACTTAATGCATCTGCTATGCCTCCTGCTGACGGGGCTTGTGCGGCTTCTTGCGCCTTCTCTGTTATATCTTTAATGTTCTGTGGTACACCTGCTGTTAATGTTGGCAATGCACCACTGATTGCAGAAAATGCACTACCGGCTACACCCTTGGCACTATCTAATAAGCCTGATAGACCAGGAATAGCACCTTTAGTCATTCCACCCAATGAGCCTGCAATACTACTTAAACCACCTGTTACAGTACTTGCTAAGTTACCAGCAAAATTACCAGCTGATACTAAACTACTAGCTGAACCCAATACATTATTCAATGCACCAGTGGCCGCACCTGTTATATTTGATACTGCCCCGTTCACTGCTCCTGTTAGTGCACCGGCTGCACTGCTAGCTAAATTAACAGTATTTTGTATACCGGCAGTTGCGGTGGACATTACTAAACCTGCAATTGCTGTACCTGATTCTTTACCAGTAATTAACCCTGTTTGTGTTAATGTAGTTTGTGCTTGTTGTAATGTAGTAACTTGTGTAGCTACTTGTGCTACCGTGTTGTTAATATAACTAGTTAAGGTTGATGCACCGTCTTTACCCGTAAACAAATTAGAAGTTAATGCTTGTTGAATTGTCTTTCCACCTTGTACTAAATTATTAACCAATGCTGCCGCACCCGGTTTAATTACTCCACCTGCTTCCATTTGTGCCGCACTTTGTGCCATAGCACCTACTGATGCAACTGCACCTTGCGCTGTTTGTACTATACCTGCTCCCAATTTAACTGCGGCTGCAGCCGGGCCATTTGCGGCAAGTGTAGACAATTGTCCAACTATCGTACCTGTTGTATTTTTATCTAATGCCGCACTGATTGCTGATGACGGAGGAACAGTAGATGCAACTGCAACTGATACTGGATTAGTTGGTGCACCTGCACTTGCATTTGCTGCCGCTACTGCCGGCGCTGGTGCAGCCGGCAATGCCGCACTTGCGTTGTTATTAACTTTAACATCTACCCCTTGATTTGCACTAGCCCATGGTGCATGAGCAGGTGCTCTACTTACAATACTTAATAATTTACCCGGAGCAGCTACCCAGCCCTTAGTAGCATCATTCAATGTGTCAGTATGTGCTACAACTGGCAATGGTTTTACTTCTTGCGGGACTAAACTAGATGCCCCTGTATTTAAATTAATTTTACTACCATTAAAATAGGTTATTGCATCACTATAAAAAGATGCATCAGCACCACTAGCAAAACTCATCTTGCCATCTACTTTAGCTGTATACTTACCAGAAGCATATAAACTAAAATCTGTTCCAACTTTTTGTGTAGTTTCTTTTTCACTACTAATTGCAATCGTATCTGCACTTATGTTTAATGACTTACCTGCATTAATATTAATATTATTATCAGCATGTAAATTTAAATCACCCTGTGTTCTTACATTGAATGAATTAGTAGAGTACATATCAATTGTACCCTCTTTACCCATTTCAATATAACTTTGTCCGTTGGCATGAATGATGAATAATGTTTGACCATCATCACTCATTAATATTTGATGTCCTAAACTACTACGTATTCTTACTAATTGATCTTTACCTAGAATGTCTCCGTCATCCATTACTAGGGTGTGCCCACCCCTACGTGCAATAACTTTTAAACCGGCGGCTTGTCCAGTATTACTTGCGGCATCAGCAATAGTCTCATCAGTAAAGCCGCCTTCGTATATAGGTCTGCCAGGTGTACTTACTCCCCAACCAACACGTGATGGTGCTTCACGTTGTGCGCTTGATCCAATAACACCTCTAATAGGATCTCTAACCAATCCCTGTTGTGCCAATATACTAGCAACATAACTATGTACAGGTTTAGCATCAGTTAAAAATCTGTTACTATTTGCCATGCCCTCATTATTAGTATTGAGGTTAACTACTGGTAATCTAACTGCACCACCTAACCCTTTTGCTTCTCCTGCATTTGCGACAATATTGGATGTTCCGCCAATTGCAGGAACCATTTGCAATGCTTCAGCTTGGGGTACGCATCCTATCCAAAAACCGTAATTAGGATCACCATTAATGAATATACATATAACAGTTGTTCCGATATCAGGCTGACTATTCCACATACCATAACTGTTAGGATTTTTAGTATATTCCCCGTATCCAGTATTTGCACCTGATGGTGTCGTTACTCCGTAGAAAGGAGTCATGTAACTAACAGTTACCCAAGAGTTACTATCATCAGGGTTTTGTCCACCCAAATCACTAATGTATACTTGTAGTCTACCTGAACGTACTGGATCAATATTGTCTTTAACAATACCGAATAACGGTACACTACGTAGTACTGCACCTCCTGCATCCGGTTGGCTTGCTTTTGTACTACCTCTAGGTTTTATTTCATCATATGCCATATATTATGCTCCGCCCCTTGGTCTTCCTAATAATCTTAATTGGGCATTTGTTGTTGCGTTATCTCTTGCTCGGGCCGCTAATGCCGCATTAGCCTGAGTTAAGTCTACTTCTCTACCACCTTGATTAGCAGGTTGTTTTGTAGGATTTACTACATTCTCATCATCCGGCTGAGATGCCGCATTAAGAGCTTTATTTGTAGTAGCTGGATATCTACTGGCTAGGTTATTTACTTCATTAGCGGCTTGAATTTTATCTTCTTCTGTAATAACTGGTCCAAGTCTAGCATCACTAGCACCAGTTTGTCGTCCACTTGCGTCTAATACGACAGGTCTGCCGGCTGAATTAGTAGCTTCTTTAGCTACTAAATCTGTCATAGGGTTTATTCTACAATCTAATTCTTGTGTAAATTTACCTTTTGAAAAACTGCTGTTTACTTCTATGACCTGATAACTTATTCCTTTAACCAATGATGCAACTTCTTTGGGGTATTTCCAAAACAATATAGATTGATTTATAGTTAACAATCCGTTATCATTATTATAATCTTCTGGTTCTTTAAAATCTATTTCAATAAACACTTGACCACCATTTGGATTTATAGTAAATCCCTTGCCATAAAATTGACGATATATTTGATTTGCTGAACTAGGACTATCTTGTACTAAAAAATCAGGATCACCCATAATAGTAACTTTTGCAGTAGCATAGGAACCGGGATCAAATAAACTAGTTAGATAAGAATTTTGTGCTTCTTTACCTACATCTAATTTACCTGTTCTATCTTGATTTTGTCGCTTGCCTTCTATGGTAGCTATATCTTGAGCACCGCCTTGGCTAGCAGGGGCTCCAGTTGGATTCAATGCCGCCATAAAATATGCATTATCTAATTTTTGTTCATAGTTTAGTATTTCTGAATTCTTTCCAGTAAACCAATATTCATATCTTTTATGTGGCCCATAATATTTTGTAGTTTTATTTACGTATGGACTAGTTACATATGGAGTTTCATACGGTTGTATAACATATGTAATTTCATACGCAAAATCACCTGCTATTTTATCAAACCCTAAACATTTAACTTCAGACCCTAAATTATACCATTTAATAGCATCCGGTTTAGGATCCGGAACATTAGGACCACCTTTATTAGCCGGTACCGGTTGTGTAGTTGATTTTATAACTAAATTTAAGGCATTTTCTAAATAACTACTTTGTGATATGATTGAACCTATTGCTTGCATTATAGATATATCATTAGCAAATGTAATAGTTCTACTATTACTATTAGGTACAGCCTTTACGGAAACACCTTCATTAACTTGATTTACATTTTTGGCTAAACTCATAGGCCATGTTGATTTATTTAAATCAGCAATACTTACAATTGATGCACCACCTATTTGCACCTCTGCATCTCCTAAATATCTAATATTATAAACATTTGGTATAATACCATCTGGAGTTTCTGAATTAACTCTGTTTTGTTGATATTGATTTAACTGATCTATTAAGTTGTGTAATACCGCATCTACTGTACTTCCCTGATATCGTCCACCACGATCCAATCTGCCAAATTTTACACCAAATGCAGTTTGCGGGGCAATAGGGGCAGCCATAATATTATATACAGTCATTTTGCCGTCAAGTTTAAATTTGAAGCTTTTAATTTTAATGTCAAAAAATCTTTCAAATACTCCGCCTGAATCGCCGGTTATATCTCTATTATCCTGATTGTATGTGGTGCTTGCTGATATTTCTTTTCCTTCAGAATCATATCCTTGAAATCTAACACCTAATATAAAAAATGCTTTAGTAGCATTAGCTAAATCTTTAAAATTTTTTAATTTACTTTTCTGTCTCAATATCTGCGAAGCATTTGTTAGTTGTGATATAAATGAAAAACCATATGGTTCATAAATGTTAAATGTTATTTCACTGTCGTTAGATGCGGTACTAGTAGCAGGTCCAGCTGTTTTAGTTTTAATTTTTAACTCATCTATATAATAATCATAATCAAATGCACGTTTACTTGTTTTATTGTTTATCCCACCGCTTTGTGCTATGATATATGCACCTGACATGTTGTTTTCAACTTCGGTAGCCACTTGTGGATTAGCAACATTATTAATGGCATTAATATTATTTCTACCAGATAAAATAAATGCATCATAAGCATCAGGTGTTATCATATACAATGTAATTTGATATGTATAACTTGATAGATTACCTAAGGGGTTTTGTTGACGTAGACCTGGTTTTTGACTTGCCGGTGCACCTTCTATTGCCTTAACCGGTCTCTTAGCAGTAACAACTACTTCTCCCATGTCAGACACATTACCAGATGTATTAGGATTTCCTTCTGCTTGACTTTCTTTATCTTTTCCACTATCTCCGTCTGCGGCTCCTGTAAGAGTGTTTGGAGATGTTTTGTTTTCTGTTGTGGGCGGGACAGGTTCTGTATTAGGTGGAGGATTTAATTGTTGATATTCTGATGTTAATGTCTGTGATATATCAATGAGTGCTGTCTGTGACGCTACTAATAATGAAACATATTTGGGATATGCGGCATTTTTTGTCATTAATGCACCTAACTGATTTGAAACTGAATCCGGAGTCCCAGTTAATGTTACTGGCCCTTTAGGCGTAGTAAAAGTGACAGTTGAAGTTTTTGCACCGGTGTTTGTATCAAGATCGACCGTAGAGGTCCAAGTAGCACCATCTGCGCCTTGACCAGTTTGGGTACTTGAGTTTGTTGCCATTTATAGTCCCAACAGTTGTTTTAAGAAATCTGCTTTAGGCAAATATATACCCACACCAGCAACAAAATCAAAATAAGGATCTTTTAATCTGTTTGGATTTCTTTGAGCAAATACCCACCATAATCTACTATCAGCATACAAGTCAAATGCTAACATATCAGGACGATATTCATATACTAAAGTAATCTCCCAATAGATATCTGATGGTTGTTTATAGATAGGTCTATCTATCATTACATCTAAAAATTTACTGTTAACTATATCTGTGACATAGTATGGGCTTGTTTCTGGATAAAGTGTGTTATTTGCCATTACCAAATTCCTCCGCCACTGCGTTTACTACCCTGTAGTAATTTGCCAGTAGCATAATCTTTTAAACTAAATTTATTACTTATATCATTACGTGTTACAATTGGATATGCCACTAATGATATTGATATCTTTGTAGGTACATATGTGGGTTGTGTATTCGTTGCTTTACTAAAATTAGGTGCAGATTGTGTAGCACCCGTATTTAATGGCGTATTACCACTTTGTAATCTAATTTGTGTAGGAGTTGAATCACTATTTCTGTTATCATTATATGCAGTTGAATTAACTCCAGATAACAATGTTGGACTGCCTGCTCGTATATAGTCTACATCATTAGGTAAATTATAATTAAATGATGATATAACTAATGGGTGTCTATCAAATTGAAAGTCGCCCAATCCAGATAGGTAACATAACGGTGGAGGTGTTCCTAATTTTGGTATCTCATCTTGACCATAAAACATTTTAGTAACTGATCTAAAGAAATGTATAACAGCTAACATGTAATTTGCTTCTTCAGTGTCTTGTGCAGTGAAATCACAATTAATACTAATCTGGTCAATACTACTGTTTTTATATTGAAATATTTTATAATTGCTATGTATTAATTCTGCCGCATCATAGTGTGCGGCATATGTCACTTGTATTTGAGGTAAGTACGGGAAGATTACTCCATCTGTTTTTTGCAATGGTGCTAATATTCCTGGATTTACTGCTTTATATAAATATCCTGCACTTGGTGCTAAACTTAGTCGTACACGCCAATCACCCTGTGTCTTTGCATTTTCTGCATCTTGTGTAATCTGCTGTGCTCTAGTATCCTCTATTTTACCTTGCAAGCCGGCTGCATTTGTTACACCTTCAGCCGCAAAGATATCTTGTTCGGTTCGTGGGGTAATATTACCATATTCTGCTTGAGCTTCTAATCTTGCTTTTTCAATTGCATCGTCTGCATCAATAGTTGCCGGTGAAGAATTTTCAATTGTTTGTCCTTCTGTGCCTATATTTGTGTTAGGATCGCTAGCAAGACTTATTGTTTGTTGAGGTTGAGGCGGTTGTTCTTGTGAGTCATTACCAATATTAGTATTAGGATCAGTATTTGGGTCTATAAGTTGCTGGGGTTCCGTATTTGCGTCTAAGAATTGAGATGAGGGCGCCGGCGTAGGATTGGGGTTGTCTGCTGGCGGCACTGGGGTAGCAGTTGAATTTTGAACCCTATTATTTAATGCATTTACTATCAATGCCCCTCCACCAATTACTGCGGCTGCAGTTAGTATATTAGAAATTGTAGAACTTGGCGTATTAGTAGACGGTGCTGTTGTGCTTGCAGGCGTCGTATTTGTTGGTAATGTGGTTGCGGGTGTAATTGTCGGCTGTACAGCCGGTACTGTCCCGACGCCGGCTCTGGGTAAAGTAGCTGGATTAGCTTTTAATTCTTGTAAACTATTCAATACCCCTTGCTCAATATCAATAAGTTCTTGTCCAGTTATAGTAGTAGGTGGAGTATATCCGGGTGGAATAAACTGTTTAAGCTTAGATTGTACTTCTCCCGGTAATGATGAAAATGGTACCGGGTAAGTATACGGTGAGGCCCCAGAAGTTAATTGTAAACTACCTAATAACTGTTTAGTTGCGTTAATATCTACTGAGGTAGCTGTAATTAATTTATCCAAATTTACGACGTTTATTGCTGTGGTGTTAGGTTGTGTTACACCGTTATTAGCCATAGATACATCTTTTGCGAACTGTATCTTTTGCGCAGGTGTCAGGCTCGAATATGATGGCATAATATGTTGTTATCCTTACTTATATTTATCGCTAAATAAAAGTGCTAATTTTACCCTTTTCACTAAAAAATTGTTGCTTTTCTGCAACTATTGTGTTACACTACACAAAACAACAAGGAAACTATGTCTCTATTACCCGCACCACGCAAACCCGTAAACTATCTTAATAACAAAGATATTTTAAAAGAAATACATGAGAGTAAAAATGCATACTGTTGCTTTACTAAACCAGAATATCATAGATATGACTTCATAGTAGATATGCCACAATCTGCACTTGATGATAGTCTAGCATATGCTTTTAAAGCTGAAACAATTCAACAAGCAAAAGAAACCCGTGCGTTACGTCTTAGTTTGGAACAAGGTAGCAAAGATGCTGTTTCCCCCGATTCAATCGCATTAACAGATTTAGTATTTCGTGTAATGACGTGGGATCACGTTCCAGTCGCACCAAAACAACCCCGCAAAACAGTTAAAAAGAAAACAGCAAAAGATATATTTGAGTTTGAGGAACCAGATCCGGATGAAATCTTTGCTGACTTAGAAGATACTACAACAAAAGCTGAAGTAGATGATATGGTTCATGTTAAAGTAAACTTCCCACCATTCCAACATTATAAAGTTGATGAAAACAATACGTTCTATTGTGTGGGCAAAAGTCATTGGGAAGGTAATTTAGAAAACGGCAACTTTAATAAAGATCACGGTAAAATTACAAACAAACTTGCCCGTATGTATATTATGATGTGCGAAAAATATGCAATGAAATATAATTGGCGTGGGTATACATATAATGATGAGATGCGTAACAGTGCTATCCTTCAACTTACATACGTTGGTCTACGTTTCAATGAAGCTAAATCAGCTAACCCATTCGCTTACTACACGGCTGCTATAACAAATAGTTTCTGCCGTGTATTGAATACAGAAAAGCGTAATCAAAACATACGTGATGATATCTTAGAAATTAACGGTCTTAACCCAAGTTGGAGTCGTCAAGGCTCTGGGTCAAGCAGTACAGTTTACGAAGAATAATTTGTCCAATGGCATTGCTTTTGTAGTGCCACATCCTATATAATAAACATATGAGTAACCTTTTCAAAAAAGCCGCTGTATTCACCGATATTCATTTTGGATTGAAGTCAAACAGTCTACAACATAACCAAGACTGTGCCAATTTCGTAGATTGGTTCATCGCTAAAGCAAAAAGTGAGGGATGTGAAACTTGTTTCTTCTTAGGTGATTATAATCATCATCGTGCAAGTATTAACATTCATACACTACAATTTGGGCTACAGGCTCTAGAGAAACTAAATGATAACTTTGATACTGTATATTTTATACCAGGCAATCACGATCTTTATTATCGTGATCGCCGGGACATTCATAGTGTTGAGTGGGCTAAACATTTACCAAAAGTTAAAATCGTCAACGACTTCTTCCAAGAAGGAGACGTAGTTATTGCACCCTGGCTTGTTCAAGATGATTACAAGAAACTACAGAAGATGAGTGGCAAATATATGTTTGGTCATTTTGAACTACCGTATTTCCATATGAACGCAATGGTAGAGATGCCCGATCACGGTGAGATTAATGAAGATCAATTAACTGGATTTGAAAAAGTATTCAGTGGTCACTTTCATAAACGACAAGCACGTAAAAATATTTGGTATATCGGTAATGCTTTCCCACATAACTACGCAGACGCAGGCGATGATGCACGTGGTATGATGGTACTTGAATGGGGACAAGATCCTAAATTTTTTAGTTGGCCTAGACAACCATTATATCGTGTGTACAAACTAAGTGATGTACTAGAAAACCCTGAGGGCTTGTTATTAATTGACAGTCATGTTAGAGTACATCTTGACATTGATATTTCTTATGAAGAAGCTAACTTCATTAGAGAAACACTAATCCCAGAACATAAACTACGTGAGATGGCATTGATCCCTATTAAAGCAGAACAAACAGAGATAGCTGGTTCAGATGGACTTAAGTTTGAATCAGTTGACCAAATCGTCATTGACCAAATTAACAGTATTGAATCAAATACTTTTGACAAAAAACTATTGTTGGACATTTACAATAACCTATGAGCATTACACTTAAGAATATTACCCTTCGCAATTTCCTTTCAATCGGACAAGTTACGCAAGCAGTTTGTTTTGACCGACAAGACTTAACACTTATTCTAGGTGAAAACTTAGACTTAGGTGGTGATGGTGCTCGTAATGGTACTGGTAAGACAACACTCATTCAGGGCCTATCCTATGCACTGTTTGGTGTTCCAATCAATACTATTCGTAAAGATAATCTAGTCAATCGTACCAATGGTAAAGGTATGATGGTTACACTAGAGTTTAGTGTAGATGGGATTGAATATAAGATTGAACGAGGTCGTAAACCAAACATCTTAAAGTTCTATGTAAACAACGATTTACAAAAGAATACTGACGATGCACAGGGTGAGAACAAAGAAACACAACAAGCAATTGAAAGTGTGATTCACATGAGTGCCGATATGTTCAAGCATATTGTTGTACTGAATACATATAGTGAACCATTCTTAGCATTAAAAACTAATGACCAACGTGATATTATTGAACAGTTGTTGGGTATTACTTTACTATCTGAGAAAGCTGAGGTCATTAAGAACATGATCCGTGACAGCAAAGATAGTATTCAAGCAGAAGAATATCGTGTTAAGGGTATTGAAGAAGCCAACAAACGTGTAGCTGAACAAATTGAGAGCTTAAAACGTAGACAGAAATTGTGGCAAGCAAAGCATAACGAGGATCTTGCTAAACTAGTTACTGATTATGATGAACTATGTAAGATTGATATTGATACAGAATTATTAAATCACAAAGAGTTGCTTAGTTGGAATAAACAAAAAGAACAACAAGATACCTATAATGCGTTAGTCGCACGATCAACGGCATGGCAACAGAAACATAATACTGATGTTTCAATAGCACATAAAGCATACTTACTTAAAAATGAATATGATATTGATTCTGAACTATCCGCTTGGGTTACTCTAAAAGAGTGGCTACACGATGAGGCTGAACAAAAATCTATAGCAACAATAATTGATACTCAAACCAAAAGTATTACAAAAGAAAAAAAGTTAATTGAGAAATTGGTTCGGGAAGTAAAAGAACTTGAGGATCATAAATGTTATGCATGTGGTCAAGACTTCCATGATGATAAGCATTTAGAAGTTACACTAGAAAAGACTACCCTACTTGAGAACGCACGTGCTGAATTAGTTGAACTTGAAACACAATTATCAATCAATGAATCATTGGTTAGTGAGTTAGGACCCAAGCCTACTCCCTCATACAAGACAGAAGCGGAAGCTATTCGTCATAGTGGTGATGTAGCTAACTTAAAGAAAGTATGGGAAGACAAGAAGCAAGAATCTAATCCATTTAGTGAACAACTTAATGAGTTGAATTATGTTGAATTAGGTCCTCAACCTATAACAATATATGATACAGAAGCAGAAGCGATTGAACATCGTTCTACTGTTAATAGTTTATTAACACAAATCACTAAAAAAACTGATGAAACTGATCCATACGCTGAACAAGTAGTAGAGATGGAGAGTAATGCATTACAATCTATTGACTTTGATGCTATCAATAAACTTACAAGAACAATGGAACATCAGAAGTTTTTGTTAGATTTGTTAGTTAGCAAAGATAGTTTTGTTCGTAAAAAAATTATTGACCAGAACTTAAGTTACTTGAATGCACGATTGACACATTACTTAGACAAGATTGGTTTACCCCATCAAGTTATCTTTCAGAATGATTTACAGGTTGAGATTACCGAGCTCGGTCGTGAACTTGACTTTGATAACTTAAGTCGAGGTGAACGTAATAGATTGATTTTAGGATTAAGTTTTGCATTTAGAGATGTGTGGGAGAGTTTATATCGTCCTATCAATACATTGTTTATTGATGAGTTGATTGATAGTGGTCTTGACACGATGGGTGTTGAGAATGCTATTGCAATTCTTAAAGACATGAGCCGACGCAGACATAAAAGTATTTGGCTTGTAAGTCACCGTGAAGAATTAGCTGGGCGTGTGCCTAGCGTTCTTAAAGTGATTAAAGAGAATGGATTTACCTCATACTCAACAGCGGTTGACACAGAATAATTTCAAAGAGACACAGAGACAGATAAGTATTAACATGACATCACCACAGAAAGCTAAAGGATCAGGATTTGAGAGAGAAGTTGCAAAGTTTCT
>JAUKPQ010017720.1:0-11831 GCA_032273045.1 Chloridella minuta
GATTTAATGGATTAAACAATTAAAGTTATATAAAAATGGGAGATTTAAGACCTTTAGGTAGTGAAAAATTAGAAGGAATGGATAAATTAAGACGTATTATGGAAATTGCCAAATACAATGAAGTTCCTAAACAAGAAGTTAATGAACTATCCACTACAAATTATACAATTCGTCTTGCTGACGGAAATCTTTACGGTATCGTAAAAGAAAAATCAGGATATATTATTAAAAAAGGGTTGAACGAATCTGATTTAGATTATTCAGAACCTATGAGAAATAGAAAGTATTATCGTTCTTATGCTGACGCAATGAAAAAACTTAATTTGGTTGTTTCGGAAGTTAGTAGAAACGAAGGAAATGATTTTGAAATTCCACTAATTGGGGAACAGCCAAAAAAAAAATTCATTTTAAAAACACCTAAAGCTCCTGCGGCACCTGAAGGACCTGCTGCGGGTGATGACTTACCTCCACCAGCTCCCGCTATGGAAACTCCACCAGCACCTGCTGAGGATGTGACAACTCCTGCACCTACAACTGACGACATGGGAATGAACCCAATGGGTGACGACATGGGAATGCCACCAGCACCTGAAGGTGAAGAAGGTATGGGTATGGAAGGTGAAATGGGAATGCCACCAGCACCTGAAGACGAGATGCCTCCAATGGGTGACGATGAAGATGTGGACTCTGATGATGAGGAAGGACCAACAGGTTTAAAAATGATCCAAAAACTTACTGGAAAGTTAAGTCAAAAAATACGTTCATTCGACAAAGATAAAGGAATGGATTCACAAGATATTAAATATGTCATTAATTCTATCATTTCAGCAATTGATATGAAAAATCTTGATGAGGATGATAGAGAAGAAATCGTCGATAAAATCGAAGGTTACGATGAAGAATACGGAGCAGAAGGTGAAGGAGAATTAGATTTTTCTGGTGAAGATTTTGGTGATGAAGTTGGTGGTGAAGATGAAATGGGTACCGAAATGGATATGGTAGGTGACGATGAAATATCTATGCCGGAAGAACCGAAAGAAGGTTACCAAAGTGTGATGGACTCAATTTTTTCAGAATCAAAAGTTACGGATGTGTTATCTAAATACTTTGACATTAAATCAGACGAGAAACCAATTTTAGAACACAGATCTAAAATGAATTATTTAGAAGAAAAAATACAAAAAATTCAACAGAAAAAAGATTTAGTTAATTTTTCAGTTAGTAAAGCACAAGAACAAAAAGCGTTAACTCTTTTCGAAGGGTACTCAAATACAGTTTTTATCGGTAAAACAAATAAAAATAATTTAATTTTAAATGTTAACGGTAAAGAAGTTAAAGTAACACCAAACGGAAGAACTTTATGATATTAGTTTTTATAAACGAGTTAGGACCTAATTTTAGAGGTGACAATATATACGAGTTTATATTTTCTGATGTTGATGACGTATATGGTGATGATTGGGACAGTGAACCAGCAAATGGTAAACCAACTCCACCTGATGTCGGATTTATTAAAAAGGTTGGAGTTTTAAAAAATTCCGAAATTGAATTGGAGTTAATACAAAATTCTGATTTTTTTGGGATGTATGATTCGATAGATGGTGTAATCGCATTAGGGTGGGAAAAACCTGAAACAACTGAAGGTAAAAGATTAGTCTTTCAATACGGTGAAAGTATTGAAGATGTTGAAAATAAGTTATACGAGAAAGATATCGTATTAAAATGGGAAAAAAATTTAGTACAAGATGAAACATATGAATCCTAAATTGGCAGGACTTTTAATCGAAGGGTTTTCAATTAATACCCTTGAAAATTTAACTTCAAAACAAATTGAAGTATTATACGAAAAAGTTAAATCGTCAAAAGGTGAGGTTGAAGAACAACCAAAACCAGTTGAGAAAACAGTAACATCCAAAGTTACTGAATTACCATCGGGAGCTAAATTACCTATTGGTGGTGCTACAGTATCCAACGAGGGAGGTAAAACTATCATTACTCAAACGCAAGAAGGTGAATTTACTGAAGGTGAAGAAGAAGATGTTTCAGATGTTAATAAAGGTGAGGATGATCAAGACCCTATCCAAAAACAAGGTGATGATGGTATGCCGACCGAAACATCTATACAAGAAAAGGCAGTTTCAAAACAACAACAAAAAATTATGGGTTTAGCTCTTTCAGTAAAAAAAGGAGATACACCAAAATCAAAAGTTTCTAAAAAAGTAAAAGACATGGCTAAAGAAATGTCTAAAAAAGATTTAGAAGATTTTGCATCTACAAAACACAAAGGTTTACCTAAAAAAGTGGAAGAAAAAGAAGAGGTTGAAAAATTAGAAGAAAGTATTATGAAAATAATTCAAAACCATTTACCCCCACATACAACGAAAGGTGAGTTATTGAAGTCGTTGAATAAAAGAAAAAGATAATGAATGTCTTTAACAAAAGAACAAATATTACTAGAGTACGCTAAATGTGTAAACGATACGCCGTACGCCCTTAAAACATATCTACAAACTTACGATAATACACAATCACAATACGTACCGTTAGAATTATTTAATGATCAGGTTACGTTAGTTAAGGATTATGATACTTGTGAGGAAAATATTGCATTAAAATATCGACAAGCAGGTGTGTCTACAGTTACTTCAGCTTGGGCATCAAAAAGATTAGTCTTCGCCAAAAAATCAAAACCAGAAAAAATCCTAATTATTGCAAACAAAATGGATACCGCCATGGAAATGGGGAATAAGGTCCGTGCGTTTGTTGATCAATGGCCTTCGTGGTTAGGTGTTACCTTTTCTAATGAAAAGAACTCACAAAGACACTTTAAATTAACGAATGGGTGTGAGGTTAAAGCGGTTGCAACATCAAAGGATGCCTTGCGTGGTTATACACCAACAATATTGATATTCGATGAGGCGGCATACATCAATGCGGATGAGGATTTCTGGTCAGCCTGTATGGCCTCCTTATCTACGGGTGGTAAGGTAATCGTTATTTCAACACCAAACGGATTTGACCCAATTTATTATTCAATTTATAGTCAGGCTGTTAAAGGAATGAATGACTTTAAGATTACTGAAATGTATTGGTTCCGTGACCCTCGTTATTCTAAAGATTTAAAACTTATTAAATGTAACGATATTGTTCACTATATGTTAAACCGTGGGGACTATAAAGATGATGAAATCACATTAAACTATACGGATATTAAAGTAAGTGATAGGGATTTTGAAGATATCAAAAAGAAAGTAGAGCACGAAGGATACAAACCTTATAGTTCTTGGTTCGAGGCGATGGCTAAAAAGTTAAAGTTCGATAAGAGAAAAATATCACAAGAGCTAGAATGTAACTTTTTAGGTTCGGGGGATAGTGTTATTCCTGCCGAGACAATGAAAAAAATTAAAGAAAACCATATTAGAGAACCCGAAAACAAATTTATGGGTGGAGCTATTTGGCAATGGAAAGAACCCGTACAAGGTCATCGTTATATTATGGGTGTTGACGTTTCAAGGGGAGATAGTGAAGATTTTAGTACTATGTCTATTATTGATTTTGATGCTAGAGAACAAGTATTGGAATATATTGGAAAAATTCCACCTGATGTATTGGCTGAGATCGCATTTAAATGGGCTACGATGTATAATGCATTTATTGTTACCGATATCACCGGAGGTATGGGTGTTTCTACATCAAGAAAATTACAAGAGTTAGGTTATAAAAACCTTTATATTGACGGTGTTAACCCCGCAGACAAATGGAAATGGGATCCAAAATCACAAGATAAAATACCTGGTATCAACTTCAATTCAAAACGAGTTTTAATAATTCAAGCTTTTGAAGAGGCGTTAAGATTTGATTTTGCTTTGAGATCACAAAGACTTTTTAACGAACTCAATACTTTTGTTTATGTGAATGGTAGACCCGACCACCAAAAGGGTCAACACGATGACTTAATCATGGCATTTGCTATGGCTATGTTTGTTGGTGAAACATCTTTTGCACAATTAGAGAAAGCAACCGAACAAACAAAGGCAATGTTAGAATCTTGGACAACCGAAACAAATCCGTTTAAAGAAAGTTCCCAAAATTATAATCCTGGTTTACCGTCTAACCCATATGGTAATATGAATTACGGAAGACAAGAAGTGAGCAAAAGTGATTATGAAAAGTATTTATGGTTATTCGGTGGTGGAAGAGTTTAATTTACCATGACTAACACTATTATTTAAGTAAAAAGAAATTATGGCACAAGATAAAATGACGGTATGGCAGAGATTAGGTAAGGTTTTCGGACCTAACGCCACGTTGGATCAACAATCCCCCGTCTTTAAGTTCGACAAACAAGAACTACTAAAAACTACAGATAAGTCTGAGTTTGAAAAGGAAAAACTGCAAGCTCAACAAACTATGTACATTGGTAAACAATGGCAAAAAGTTGAGAGTAATCTATACCAACAAGCAGTATATTATGAGCCAACAAGAATGGCTTCATATTATGACTACGAATCTATGGAGTACACTCCTGAAATTTCAGCAGCATTAGATATCTACGGTGAAGAATCCACAACACCCGATAAAGACGGACACATCTTACAAATTTATTCAGAATCAAAAAGAATCAAATCTGTATTGGCAGATTTGTTTAATAACAAATTAGATATTAGTACAAACTTACCGATGTGGACAAGAAACACTTGTAAGTTTGGTGATAATTTTGTTTACTTAAAATTAGATCCAGAAAAAGGAATTGTGGGTTGTCAACAATTACCTAATATCCAAATTGAAAGGTTGGAAAAAGGAATGAGATTCCAACCTGACAAATATTCTCAAGAAATGGAAAACGATGCGTTGAAGTTCACTTGGAAAGAAAAGAACATGGAATTTAACACTTGGGAGGTAGCTCACTTTAGAATATTAGGCGATGATAGAAAACTACCTTACGGTACTTCTATGTTAGAAAAATCACGTCGTATTTGGAAACAACTATTATTATCTGAAGATGCGATGTTAGTTTATCGTGTATCAAGAGCGCCTGAAAGAAGAGTATTTAAAGTATTCGTCGGGAATATGGATGATAAAGATGTGGATCCATATGTACAAAGAGTTGCCAGTAAATTTAAAAGAGATCAAATTTCTGACCCAAACACCGGAAATGTTGATATGAGATACAATCAATTGGCTGTTGATCAAGATTACTTTATCCCTGTTCGTGATGCGTCAGCAACAAACCCAATTGAAACTCTACCTGGTGGAACAAACTTGGCGGAGATTGGTGATATTGAATATATCCAAAAGAAATTAGTAACAGCATTAAGAATACCTAAAGCGTATTTAGGATTTGAGGAGGCTGTTGGTGATGGTAAAAACTTATCATTATTAGATATTCGTTTTGCAAGGACAATTAATAGAATCCAAAAATGTATGATTGCTGAATTAAACAAGATCGCAATCATTCACTTATTCTTATTAGGATTTGAAGATGAGTTGACAAACTTTACATTAGGATTACATAACCCATCGAAACAATCTGATTTATTGGGTATTGAATTATGGAAAGAAAAAATCACATTATATAAAGATGCGGTTGCTGAGATTCCAAACACGGTGGCACCTGTATCTGCGTCTTGGGCTAAGAAACATATATTAGGATTCTCTGACGATGAAATTAGATTAGACATCCAACAACAAAGAGTTGAACGTGCAGTATCTGCCGAATTAGGTAAAACTGCTGAGGTTATCACTAAAACAGGATTGTTCGATACCATAGATAAGTTATATGGTAAAAAAGAAGGTGAACCTGCTGGTGATGCAGGAGCTGAAGGTGGTGAAGAAGGTGGAATGCCTGATATGGGTGGAATGCCTGATATGGGTGGAGCCCCTGAAGCGGCACCTGCAGAAGCACCTCCTGGTGGTGAAGTAACACCTGAAGGATTTAACAAAAATGATTTAAACATGTTATTAGAAGATCACCTATTTGGAGGTAGTGATTATATGGATTTGTCAAAAGGAAGAAGCACATTAACAGAAATCAACGATAAGTTGAAAGATTTACTGGGTTAGTAAATATTTATTAATAAAAACATTATGAACACGTTCGGAACGATTAAAACAAAAATAGAAAACGCTTCAGTTGAATTATACGGTAAACCTGAATTCAAATCATATATAACACAATTAAAAACTATGGTTTTAGAAAATAAAGACCTTGCTGAATTGTACTATATCTACGATGATTTATCACAGAAAAAAGGTTTAAGTAAAGATATTGCTGGTGATTACATTAATGAGTCTATTGAATATTCACAAATTTTAATTGAAAATAACGAACGTTCTTTAATGAATGTCGATAAGTGGATTTCTTCTATCGTTAAAGAATCTCAAAATAATTACAGAGATATTGATGTGACAATCTATAATAAATCTATTAAAAATTTAGAATTTGTTTTAGAGTCTAAAAAAAGAATTATTACTAATATCATTTCTGAAGAGAAAAAAGAAATTAAAGAATCGATCAATCTCCCACTTAATACAATGTTGAAAGTGGCTAACGACAAATTGAATGATGAACTTACAAACATTAGTGAATCTGAAAGAAAAGAATTAGTTGAGTTGTCATCTTTAACTGAAAGTGAAATCAAAACTGAAATCGATACCTTAAAAGAAAATGTAATTTCAAATTTAAAAGTTTCTTTAAATGAATCAAAAGAAACCGAATTAAAAGATACTATCGAAAATACGATCAAAAAAATCAGTGAGTCTAAATACGACAAATACAATCTTTACAAGTTAAGAAAGTTAAATCAAGGATTATGAGTAACAGAAAATTCTTTTTTGGTTGGGAAAACATAAAAAAGGGTATCACTGAACTTATAAGGATATACTCACACAAACCATCTTTTTTTTCCAAAAAAAGACTTGAGTCTGGTATAGCATTTATTGTTGCTCAGTGGGGAATGGTTTTTTTTATTTTAAAGAAATATCCGGATTTAACTATGACTGACATAGTAATGTGGGCAACAATTGAGTTTGGGATTTCAGGATATATTCTACATCAAATACAAAAAGAAAAAAAAACGGAAGAAAATCAAGATTCTAATTGAGACTTCTTTTTTTGTAGATAAGCGGCCTTTTTATTTTGTTCTCTTTTTTTAACTGATTTTTTGGTAAATTCTTGACGTTCTCTTAATTTTTCCAATTGTTTTGTTCGATACACTTTAAACTTATATTGTTTAAGCGCTTGTTCGATAGATCCCGCATTTTTTACCTGAATTATAATCATAAAATTTTCTTGTTTTTATATATAAATATACGGACTTTTTTGAATTTTGACAAATTTTATTTTTTCACTTACATTTGTTAAAACAATAAACCTATAAGGTATGAAGAATGAAAAAAGGAAAGACATCAAAACTAAACATTTTTGATGATGCAAAATGTCACTACGGAACGGTTGACTCAAAAAATTTTAAATCAGTTTACGTAGTATTACAAACATGGATTGAACCCATAAAAGATGATCAAAATTGGAACAAACTAATTGG
Organism: Chloridella minuta; assembly: GCA_032273045.1. Lineage (NCBI taxonomy): Eukaryota > Xanthophyceae > Mischococcales > Pleurochloridaceae > Chloridella > Chloridella minuta. The sequence goes on from JAUKPQ010017720.1 coordinate 7,545, forward strand.
GGAAATAAAAAGACAAATACAACATACATTATTAGAGGTCGTTGATCACCAAACATTTGAAAGAAAACAAATAGTTGATTTAGACTTACGAACAAGTGGAATACAAAAAAATAAAAAGAGTTTCTTGAATCTTGAAATTACTCTATTTGTTCACAACCAATCTATCGATTTTAAATCACTATTATTAAGAGATAAAATTAAAAGAATACTTGGGTCGGTATACAAAGATGATCTAAAAAATAGCAAGTATTTTATATTAAGCAAGACAAAAACAAAAGAATTCATAACTGACTAATATTTATCTTAAAAATATACTATGAGAATATTAGGACCAAATGATAGTGGTAAAGGAATATTAGTTGAGTGGGATGCTGGAATAATCAACCCGAATGAAGTAAGAAACGCAGACGTTATTAGAGAATCTTACGGACAATTAGAACATTCAAAACCTTTTGAATTTTATGCAACCCTACAGAAACACGGGGTTCCAAATAGAAACGGTAGAGTTTACCCTGAAAGAATTTTAAAAAGAGAAGCCGAAAAATATCAAGACATTATCAAACGTGGTATGTCTATATCAGAATTAAATCATCCTGAATCTTCCTTGATCGATTTAGATCGAGTTTCACACCTTATAACTGAAATGTGGTGGGAAGGTAATGTTCTAATGGGAAAAATTAAATTACTTACAAGCCCAGGTTTTCACGAAAGAGGGGTTGTTACATCGAAGGGTGATGTGGCAGCAAACCTTATGAGACAAGGAGTCACAATGGGGGTCTCTTCTCGTGGTGTAGGTTCTTTGGTTAAGAAAGGAGAACAAAATGAAGTTCAGGAGGATTTTGAGTTAATATGTTTCGACTTGGTGTCATCCCCATCCACGCCAGGTGCGTATCTATATCTTAATAAAGAAGACAGACCTACTTATGAAGAAAAATTAGAAGAACACAATAATATTAACGTATTAGGGTCGGGAATGGACAAATCTGTTGACTTAATGAAAAGATTATCCGATTATTTAGGTAAATAAAAAACAAATAGAAATGGACGAAAAGTATTTTGTAGCAAAAATCACAACTGATATGGTTGATGATAACACGGGTAAGGTTAAAAAAATCCGAGAAGAGAAATTAGTTAAAGGTTATTCACCAACTGATGTTGAGGCGAAAGTAACTAAAGCTTATGAGAACTATTCAATGGATTGGAGAATTACTGCGATTGTTGAAAGTAAAATTGATGAGGTTATTGAATAATATCATCTAAAATTATTAGAAAAGGGATACAATTTATGTGTCCCTTTTTTTGTGCTTACTAATTTTTTTTGTCTATCTCAACTAAAAAAGTAAATTTTTTAATATAACAGTATATTTATTATGTAAATAAACGATTAACGCATTGCAATTTACAAATGAGTTTAAACAAAAACAATTCGATAGTTGAAGAAGCTTTATTACAAATGAAGTCAATCGAGGAAGCTATAAGTGAAAACGCAAAAGGAATACTTGCTTCTACCATGAAGGAAGAAATCAGTGAATTAGTAAGAGAGTCATTAAACGGCTCAACAAAAAAATCTTTGTACGAACAAATAGAAGATGAGGAAGACGTGGAATCACTTGAGGGTGACGAGGACGTTGAAGAAACAGAAGACGGTACAGAGGAAACAGAAGTAGACGCTGATGTTGATGTAGATGGAGAAGAATTTGATTTCTCTGCTATGGGAACTGAAGAACCTACGGATAACGAAGACGAAATGCCACCACTAGACATGACAGGATCTTCTCCTGAAGAAGTATTGAAAGTTTGGAAAGCTATGGGCGATGAAGATGGTATCATTATTAAAAAAGATGGTGATAATATTCATTTAACTGACACTAACACAAACAACGATTACATGATTAGTTTAGGTGGAGAATCAGAAGATATAGAAGCGATGCCAATGGAATCAACAAACGAGGGTGTTATCTATGAATTAGTCTTTGAAGAAGATGAAACCAATGAAATCGAAATGGACGAAGAGTATATGGACGAAGAGTATATGGACGAAGAGTACATGGATGAAGAGGAAGAAGTTGTTTACGAACTTGAAGTTCAAGAATCAATGAAACCTGTAGGAATTGGTTTTGGAAGCATGAAGTCAGGATTTAAAAAATCATCTGTTAACAACAAAGGGTTTAAAGATGACATGGCGGACGGTACCAAATCTGAAAAGACAGGTAAAGGTCCTAAATTTTCTTTTGGAAAAATCAAACACGGAGTTACTGAAGCCGAAATGGATGAAGAATACATGGATGAAGAAGAATTCACAGAAGGTTGGATGGATGAAGATGTTGACATGATGGATGACGAAAAAATGGAAGGTGACTACATGGAAGGTGATTGTATGGAAGGCGATTGTATGGAAGGTGAAACTACTGAAGCGTCTAGAACGTATGGTAATGGATCAAGAAATTATCCAGGAAGAGGTTTACCTAAAATGAAAGTTAGACCAACAAACGAAGGTGTTGCAAAAGAAATGAATTTGTTAAGAGAGAAAAATGAAGAGTACAAAAAGGCTTTAGATTTCTTTAGAAACAAATTGAATGAAGTTGCAGTATTCAACTCAAACTTGGCTTATTCAACAAGATTGTTCACTGAACACTCTACAACAAAACAAGAAAAAATAAATATTCTGAGAAGATTCGATAATGTTGAATCTATCAAAGAATCAAAATCACTTTACAAATCAATCAAAAATGAATTGGACGGAGGTAAAGGTTCTAACGAAGTTGTTACTGAATCAATTCAGAGACAAGTTGTTAAGACTCCATCTAACGGATCAGCATCAAACTTGATTGAAAGTAAAACTTACGAGAATCCTCAATTCATGAGAATGAGAGATTTGATGTCAAAAATTAAATAATAAACAATAAATAAACTCAAATTAAAAAAAAATAAAATGGGAGCATTATTAGAATCAGGTCTTGTAGGTAACATCGGGTTAAAACACCTTAAAGTTATCAAAGAAGACACAATTAACAAATGGGACAAATTAGGGTTCCTAGATGGTCTTAAAGGACACATTAAAGAAAATATGGCGCAATTGTACGAAAACCAAGCGTCACATTTGATTAACGAGGCTGCGGCAACAGATAGTTCAGGTTCTTTCGAAACTGTAGTATTCCCTATCGTAAGACGTGTATTCTCTAAATTATTAGCTAACGATTTAGTATCTGTACAAGCTATGAATTTACCAATCGGTAAATTGTTCTACTTCATCCCTAAAATTCAAGGGTACCAAGTTGGTGGAACAAACGCTGCAGGTGGAGGTATTCACTACGGTGCTATCGGAGCACAAAACGGACCAACAGTTGCAGAAGCACAAGCTGGTTACGGAGCAAACGACAAAAACCTTTACGATAGATTTTATGAAGGTAACGAAGCAGGTTTAGATCCAGCAGGTTTATTCGATTATTCAAAAGGTGCGTTTTCTGCAATCACTAAAAACGCAACTACAGTTGCATGGTCTAGTGGTAATATGGTACCTACGGCTTACACTTTAACAGGTGGTCAAGTTGCTGCTACAGGTGCTGACGGAGGTCCAGTTTATAGAAAAGCATTAATCGTAATGTCAGGATTCTCTTCTGCAGGTGCTGGTAAATTAATCGGTCCTGATGGACAAGAAATGGACAACGAATCATTCCTTTCTGATTTAAGAGTTAATGCAGTAACAAGTGCTGGTGGTGCATTCTCAGGAATGGGTTCAGGTGACTTGTTATTTAGAGTTGTTACTCAAAAATATGGTAAAGGTATCGTACAATACGGTTCACAACAAGCTACTACATTCTACAGTGGTTCTTACCCTGGTAATGGTGCAGAATATGACAATTTATGTGATGCTACAGGTTTAATCTATTTAGAAGTTGATTTACAACAGCCTTGTGCTATTGGTGCAGCATCTATCGATGGTTACTCAGGTTTAACATTAGGAATTGCTGGTACTGCAACTGCAGGTTCACAATTCACTTGTACTTTCAGAGTATACCAAGAATTGGAATTCGAAGACAAAATTGGTGAGGTTTCTTTTGACTTACAGTCAGTAACTGTATCTGTAACAGAAAGAAAATTAAGAGCACAATGGTCTCCTGAATTGGCACAAGACGTTTCTGCATTCCACAACATCGATGCTGAAGCTGAATTAACAGCTTTATTATCTGAGCAAGTAGCAGCAGAAATCGACCGTGAAATTTTACGTGACTTACGTAAAGGTGCGGCTTGGAACTTACGTTGGGATTACAACGGATGGAAAAGAGG
>JAUKPQ010017731.1:1335-11831 GCA_032273045.1 Chloridella minuta
CGGGCGGTGGGTTTGGTGCATGGCGCCTGACTACCGTGGACGAGGACGAGGGCGACCCGGACGATGACCGGCAGCGCATCCGCATTGAGCCGATATTCGATGCCGACTCTTGCGTGTTCTTTGACCTTGACGCCAAGCGGCAGGACAAGGCCGACGCCACCTGCTGCTACGTCCTGACGGCAATGACTCCGGAAGCGTACCGGGCTGAGTGGGACGAAGACCCGTCCACGTTCCCCAAGGATGTCAGCCAGACCGAGTTTGACTGGTTCACGCCTGATGTCGTGTTCGTGGCTGAGTATTACCGGGTTGAGGAGAAGGCAGAAACCATCCGCATCTACCGGATGCTGGACGGCAGCGAGGAGCGTTACTCGCCGGCAGACTTTGAGAGCGACCTCGAACTTGAGGAGCGGCTCCTTGCCATTGGCGCAGTGGAAGACCGTCAGCGCAGGATCAAGCGCAAGCGTGTCCGCAAGTACATCCTCTCGGGCGCCAAGGTGCTGGAGGATGCCGGCTACATCGCGGGCAACAACATCCCCATCGTGCCGGTCTACGCCAAGCGTTGGTTCGTGGACAGCATTGAGCGGTGCATGGGCATCGTGCGACTGGCGAAGGACTCGCAGCGTCTGAAGAATATGCAACTCAGCAAGTTGGCTGAGATTTCCGCGCTGTCCTCGGTTGAGAAGCCCATCCTGACCCCCGAGCAGATTGCTGGCCATCAGGTGATGTGGTCTGAGGACAACCTCAAAAACTACCCCTACCTGCTCATCAACCCCATCACCGACCAGAACGGCAACCAAGCGCCGTCGCCCCCGGTTGGCTACACGCGCTCTAGTGCCATCCCGCCCGCTATGGCGGCACTCCTGCAAATCACCGAGCAGGATATGCAGGACGTACTGGGCAACCAGCAGAACGGCGAGCAGATGGTCAGCAACGTCTCCGGCAAGGCCGTGGAGATGATTCAGAACCGACTCGATACGCAGACCTTCCTGCTGCTGTCCAACTTTGCCAAGGGCGTTCGCCGTTGTGGCGAGATTTGGCTCGGCATGGCCCGCGATGTCTACATTGAGGCCCAGCGAAAGATGAAGTCCGTTGGCTCGCAGGACGAAGTGACCACGGTTGAACTACAGCGCCCCATCATTGATGACACTGGCGCATTGGTGCTTCAGAACGACCTGAGCCGGGCGTCCTTTGACGTATCCGTTGACGTTGGCCCGACCAGCAGCAACAAGCGTGCCTCGACGGTTCGTGCGCTGACCTCAATGATGGCAATCTCGGATGACCCGGAAACCAAGATGGTTCTCCAGTCAATGGCGCTGATGAACATGGAAGGCGAGGGCATTGCCGACATCCGCGAACACTTCCGACAGAAACTGCTGATGATGGGCGTGGTGAAGCCGACCGAGGAAGAGGCTGCGAAACTGGCTGAGATGGCGCAGAACCAGCAGCCTGACCCGCAGGCGCAGTACCTGCAAGCCGCGGCAGAGCAGGCGCTTGCCGAGGCTACCAAGGCCCGTGCCGACACCGTGCTGACCGCCGCCAAGGCCGAGCAGGCCAAGGCGCAGACGCTGAAGACCGTTGCTGAGACGGACGCAGCGGAGCAGAAGCAGGCGCTTGAGGTGATTGAGAAGTTTGGCATCAACCGTCAGGTGCAGTTGCCCGAGGGCAGCGAGGTTGACCAGTTGCTTCAGGCTTACGCTCCCGCGGTGCAGTGATGGCAATGACCCGCGAGCAACTTGAGCAGCAGTTGGTTGCCGCTCATCGCACCCGCAACGTGCAGGCAGCGCAGCAAGCGGCGTATGCCATCCGGGCGTATGACCAGAACATCCTGTCCGCGCAGGTTCCCAGCATCAACGCGCCGCCGCCGATTCAGCAAGTGCCGAAGCCTACCTTTGGTTCGTGGCTGGAGAACGTCACTACCGGCATTGGCGAGGGGCTGGGGGAGCAGGTGCAGGGGCTTGGCGGCATGATTGAGCGTGGCGTCACGGCGTTCGCACAAGATCCGCTGAAGGCATCAGCCGCGGCGTTTATGTCCGTCCTTGAACCAGCACGGCAGGGGTTCACGCAACCCGTGCAGACCGCCAAGGACGTTGGCACTGGCATCGTTGAGACTGGCAAGCAGATGTACCAGCAAGCGACCAGCGGGCCAATCGGACTGGGTCAGACGATGGGGCAGATGATTGACCTGCCCGGCCCGAGTCTGCCGGGTGGCAAGCGCCGTCCCACGATGGCTGAGTTGGATGTCTACCACGGCACGCCGCATACGTTTGAGCCTGAAGAGGGTGCGCCGCTTGGCAGGTTTAGGTCGCAAAAGATTGGCACAGGTGAGGGAGCGCAGGCTTACGGTTATGGGTTGTACCTTGCCGAGAACGAAAAAGTTGCCGGCGGATATCGCAGCGCACTTTCTCCGCAGCCGTTCCCAAGCAAAGACCCGAGGAATGGCGCTTGGATAATGTACAACAACAAGGGGGAGGACGCGGCGCGTAAGTATCTCTCCGAGGGACTTCCTGCTGACCAAGTAGAAACGGCTCTAGCAGAAGTCAAGGCGGCAAAGAGTGGAAATGTCTACAAAGTAGACCTACCCGACGCCAAGATTGAGCAGATGTTGGACTGGGATAAGCCGTTGTCGGAGCAGCCAAAAAACGTTCGAGATGCGCTGAAGCGCAGAATTGTTGACGTCCAACCAACCGACAATTTTGATATGGGCGGCAATGCTCGGCTGCGAGACAATCGCATGGGGCAGTTTGATAAAACAAAGCCCTACCCGTGGTTGCTTGTTGCAAATAGCGAAAACGGAACTTCGGCATTTGGGTTAAATCAAAAAGACGTTGATAGAATGTTTGGTAATAAAGACGCCGCAGACTTAACCGGCGAACAAATTCTTTCTAGAATTGCTCAACAACAAGGAGGGCAGGCTCAGGCGTCTGAATACCTTCGCTCCCTTGGCATCCCCGGCATCAAGTACTTTGACGCTGGCTCCCGCTCAGGCGACAAGGGAACCCGCAACTTTGTAGTGTTCCCCGGCGAAGAGCAGAGCCTGACTGTGCTGGAGCGAGATGGAGAGAGGGCGGTTGTGCCGAAGGTCGAGGAACTTGCGTATCACGGCACAACGAAGCAGGCAGCGGCTGCGATACAAAAAGAAGGCTTTGACCTGACTCGTTCCGCAGATGGGACTGTTTGGCTGACCAGCAATCCCAACATTGGCGAAGTTGCTGCCACCGGAAAGGGCGGCATTGTCTCGCGTTCGGTTTCAGGATTGAAGCTCGGTGGCTGGGATGAGGCCGACAAGTACAGCACGGACGAGCTTATCGCAAAGGGGTACGATGGCTTGAGGTTGAAAGATGGTGAGGAAATCACTTACCAAATCTTCCATCCTGAAAAGTTGCAAATGCCAAAGCCAAAGGCTGCTAAGTAATGCCCACCACCAAAGACCGTCTGCTACAAGCGTACCGAAAGGGCGACATGACCGCGCTGCGTGGCCTTGCACAACAGATGCGGACTATTGAGCATCGCGCCAACAAGCTGCGCGTGGTCACGCCGGTTGCCGTGCCTGAGCCGCCGAAGCCTGCACCGGAACACGTGGTCAAGCGCGAGGAACTGGTGCGAGTCATCGAGAAAACGATGGCTCCTGATGAGCAGATTCTGGAGTTGCAGCGCCAAAAGGAACTCGCGGAAATCGAGTTGCGCCGGGTGCAGGCGGTTGCCGTGCAGAACGAACAGGCTGTCGCGCTGTACTGGGCGACCGTGCTGGAAGGCGATGCTAAGAACCGCGCTGCAATGGCTAGCGTTGTGCAGGGGCTGGGCGATGCTGTTGCTGGGATGCAGGACACGATGCAGCAGTTTCAGACCACCATTGACTCGCTGATTGCAGCTAATGCCGAAAGCGCCAAGCGTGCCGCGGAGGCACTGGCGCGTCCAAAGCGGGTAATCCGCGAGAATGGCCGGATCATCGGCATTGAGACTGGGAGCAATTCGTGACTGTTACCTACACCACCGCCGTGAAGAATGCGCGGCTCAATGCCGTGACCACTGCCATTGGCGCGGCTGGCGTGCTTGAGATTGGAACGACCGGCATGGGTACGGTTCTGGCTACGATTCCGCTGGCAAACCCAGCAGCCCCGAGCGCGTCTGGTGGCGTTCTCACGTTCACCATGCCGCAGACCGACACCAGCGCTGATGCTACTGGCACGGCTGCTGCTGCGCGTATCCGCACGGCGAGCGGCGGCACGGATATCGTCACGGGCCTGACGGTTGGCACGGTTGGCACGGAAGTGATTCTGAACTCAACCAGCATCACCATCGGCCAGACCGTCACAATAACGTCCGCCACCATCACGCACGCTGCTTGATATGGCGGGCAAGGCAACTACCACCATTGACTTCGGCAGCACTCCGGTTGCGGAAGGGCAGTTCACGGTCACGGACGCCAACATCACGACCACGACGGACGTTGAGGCGTTTGTAGTGGTGGACAGCACCGTGGACAATGATGCCGAGGCGCACCGTCATGCGGCAGCGTCATGGCAGATGACTGTGCAACCCGGCACTGGCGACTTCACGCTGTACGTCACTTGCTTGGTTGACCTGTGCTTTGGCACATTCAAGATTCGTTACGCATACGCATAAGAGGACTTCGCAATGGGCTGGGCCAATAAACTTCTGGGGTGGACGGACAACGTAGGCGCGGAGGTGAACTCCGAGGGTGCGCTGTACACCGTTGGCATCGACCCGTCCGGCACGCACTACGCGGTTTCAGCCAAGTCCGGCACGATTGCCGCCGCTGCTGCTGCTGGCGCTGCTGTTTTTGCGATGCGCCTTGACCCCGGCGCTGGTTCCAAGCGGGCGTGGATTGACTCAATCAGGATCCGCTGGACCACTATCACCGCGTTCACCACGGCAGTGACCGCAACCCGGTCCATTGTCATCACTCGCGGTACGGGCGCGGCAGCGTCTGGCGGCACGGCAATCCCTGCTGCTACGAAGAAGGACACCACCTATTCGGCGTCCGAATTTGACTCGGCACTTGGTGGCGATATGCGTATCGCTTCAACTGGCGCGCTGACCGTGACCGGCATCACGTTTGAGACGGTCAACTTCGGTGAAATGACGCTGATTCAGGCGGGTGCTGCCGGCGCGTATTACGAGACGGTTTACGAACTGTCCGTCCGCAATCACCCCATCGAAATGGTGGCAGGCGAATTACTGGCTATCCGTGTCGGCCCGTCCGCGATGGACGCCGCCGGCACTTGGGTGCTGGGCGTTGAGGTCAACTGGCGCGAAGCGATCACCGAGGGCTAATCCATGTCGCTGCTGCTTGCGCTAATCAGCGGTGGCGGCGGCGTATCCGGCTCGCTTGCTGCCACTGAAAGCGGACCGGACACATTTGCGGCGGCGGGGCAACTGGGGGTCATTGGCTCCCTTGTTGCCACTGAGTCCGGTCCTGACACGTTTGCTGCCAACGGAACCGTCAGTTCAGCAGCAATCACCGGAACGCTTGCGGCCACCGAGTCCGGTCCAGATACCTTTTCCGCTACCGGACAGTTGGGCGTCATTGGCACGCTTGCTGCTACTGAAAGCGGCCCCGACGTATTTGCTGCCTCCGGCACTGTCCCGCAGGTATACGGCACGCTGGCCGCTAGTGAGTCCGGTTCAGACACCTTCGCCGCTGCCGGTATAGTCACTGGCGACGCCGTCCCGCAGGGCGGCGGCATGGGCGGCTGGGGGCGGGAACGCGCCGTCCTTGAGTGGTCTATCCGTGAGCGGATGGCGCAGCAGACCCTTCAGAAATCGCAGAGCAAGCCCGCCCGGCGCATTGCCAAGGCGATGGAGGACTACAGCAGCGAGCGGATTGCCTTTGACACGCTGCGCTCCCGGACGCTGGCGCTGGCTCGCCAGTTGGAGCGTCAGCAGGGGTTGGCGGCAGACCTCCGGCAAGCGGCGCGGGACATCGCCCAGTTCGTTCAGGACGAGCAGGATGCGCTAGATATGGTCCTGCTGGCAGATGCGATGGACGCTGAACTGATTGGTGCAGTGATTTTGCACTGACAATGGCATCGGGCGGAAAATCCGCCCAAAGGGTTCCGGCTCCCTACACAGCCGAGTTGAGGGGTCACGTTATGGCAGACGATTTGAACACGACCGGCACTGACGCATTGGCAGACGAAGCCGAAACGCTTGATGACCAGCAGACTGAGACGGCACTGGACAGCGAGCAAGCCGAGGACGAAGTTGTTGTTTCAATCGGGGAGGAACCGCCACCTCCAGAGGAGCAAGCCCGCGCCCCAGACTGGGTACGCGAGTTGCGAAAGAGCCACCGGGATCTCCAGCGGAGGAATCGGGAACTTGAGGAAAAGGCAAAGGCCGTTGCGGTTGAGCAAAAACCGCAGGTTGGCAAGAAGCCTACCCTTGAGGACTTGGATTACGACGCGGAGCGGTACGAAGCAGCACTATCAAGTTGGTACGACCAAAAGCGTCGGGCTGACGAGGTAGAGGGAAAGGCCAGAGAAGCTGCCGCAGCGCAAGACCGCGCTTGGCAAGCAAAACTGGACTCCTACGGCAAGGCGAAAGCCGAACTGAAGGTGCGAGACTTTGAGGACGCCGAGCATTTCGCTCAAGAGACGTTCTCAGTCACGCAGCAGGGAGTGATGCTGCAAGGTGCTGAAAACCCCGCGTTGGTCATCTACGCACTCGGCAAGAACCCGACCAAGGCCAAGGAACTTTCCTCGATTTCCGACCCCGTCAAGTTTGCCTTTGCCGTTGCCAAACTGGAAGCTCAGTTGAAGGTAACGCCGCGAAAGGCTCCCCCGCCACCGGAGCGGGCTGTGCGAGGCACGGCGCCTGTTTCGGGAACGGTTGATTCGGCATTGGAACGCCTGCGCGATGAAGCGGCCCGAACGGGAAACATGAGTAAGGTCATGGAATACCGGCGGCAGCAGAGAGCGAAGGCAAAGTAACCTACACACTTTTGGAGATTTAGATCATGGCTAATGCATTTTCCAAGGAAGAACGAGTTGCCTTTGAGGACATCCTCGAGGGCTTTCAGGACGCGCTCGTTCTGAGTCGCAACGTCTCGCTGTACAACACGAACAGCACCGAGATGGAGCGCAGCAACAACATCATCTGGCGTCCGGCCCCCTACATCATGCAGTCCTTCACCGGCACTGACATGACCTCCAACTTCAAGGACGATGTCCAGTTGTCGGTTCCCGCCACGCTCGGCTTCAACAAGTCCGTGCCGTGGGTGCTGACGGCCACGGAACTGCGCGACGCCCTTCAGGAAGGTCGCCTCGGTTCGGGTGCGAAGCAGAAGCTCGCATCGGACATCAACGTGGCCATCAACAACGTGGCGGCCCTTCAGGGTACGCTGGTGATCAAGCGCACGACCGCTGCCGCTGGCTTTGACGATGTCGCCCAGTGCGACACGCTGATGAACGAAGGTGGCGTGCCGCAGTTCGACCGCTACATGGCGCTCTCCAGCCGCGACTACAACGGCATGGCGAACAACCTGTCGGCTCTGTCGCGCTCGTTCGGCAACCCGAAGTCCAACAACGCCTACGAAAAGGCTTACGTTGGCCCGGTGTCCGGCTTTGAGACGTACAAGATGGACTACGCTTACCGCAAGGCTGCACAGCTTGGCGGCGCTGGCCTGACCATCTCGACCCTTGACGCTGCCGTGAACTATTACATCCCGAAGGCGACTTCGACTGCTGGTACGGGTGAAACGGCAAACGTGGACAACCGCTATCAGACGGTCACTGTCTCCAGCACCACGAACGTGGCTGCCGGCGATGCGTTCACGATTGCGACGCTCAACAACGTCCACGCCATCACGAAGCAGGACACTGGCTCGCTCAAGACGTTCCGCGTCATCAGCGTCACCAATGCCACCACGATGGTCATCAGCCCGCCAATCATCAGCAATCAGGTTGCCAACGACGCCTCTGCCCAGTATCAGAACTGCGTCATCAACACGAAGTCGGCTACGTCGGCCATCGTGTTCCTGAACACGGTTGCTGCTCCGGTCAACGTGTTCTGGCAGAAGGACGCGCTGGAAATCCTGCCGGGCCGTTACGCGGTTCCCACGGATGCTGGTGCTGCCGTCATGCGTGCCGCGACGGATCAGGGCATTGAACTGGTGATGACCAAGCAGTACGACATCAACACGATGAAGACGAAGTACCGCCTCGACACCCTGTTCGGCGTCGTGAACAAGCAGCCGGAAATGTCCGGCATCATGCTGTTCTCGCAGACCTAAGTGGTCTTGGAGGAGGTGGGTTCCCTGCCTCCTTCACTTGATACCCCTGCGTGGCCCCCGCTGCGCTTTGAGGGGAGGCGTAAAAACCTCCCTTCTTTTTGGAGCAGAAACGATGCCAATGAAAAAGGGTTACTCCGCCAAGACCGTCTCCGCCAACATTGGCAAAGAGATGAAGTCCGGCAAGCCTCAGAAGCAGGCTGTCGCAATGGCACTTTCCTCGGCTCGTAAGTCCGCAGTTGCCGCTGGCAGGCCGGGCAAGGTTGGCACTGCCCCCAAGAAGGGCAAGTGATGGAGTTTCCACGCTCCCTGTTCAAGAGTCCCGGCGACCAATGGGTTGGCGGTGGCTCGTTTGCCATCGAACACGTTGAGGACACGGCTCAGTACCATGCCGCCAAGAAGGCCGGCTGGTTTGACTCGGTTCCTGAGGCGCTGGAAGCATTCCGCACTGGCAAAACCGCTGAACCCGAGGACAACGCGCCGCCCACTCGCGCAGAGATGGAGCAGCGAGCCAAGGAACTTGGCATCAAGTTTGACGGTCGCACCACTGACGCCGCGCTGTTGCGGAAAATCTCCGAGGCATAGCGATGGCCTACACCAAGCGCCAGTTTGTGATTGCCGCCCTTGAGGAAATCGGGCTAGCGTCCTACATCTTTGACGCCCAACCGGAGCAGTTGCAGAGCGCCCTTGTGCGCCTTGACGCAATGATGGCCAACTGGAACGGCAAGGGCATTCGCTTGGCGTACCCGCTGCCCGGCACTCAAGGCGCTTCCTCGCTTGACGAGGATACTGCAGTACCTGACTCAGCCAATGAGGCCGTCATCACCAACCTCGCTGTGCGCCTCGCTCCGTCCTACGGCAAGACGGTGTCCCCTGACACCAAGGCCATAGCCAGAGACGCCTACAACCTCGTCCTATCGCGTTCTACGATGCCTCCTGAGATGCAACTGCCTGACACGATGCCGGCTGGTGCTGGCAACAAGCAGTGGAACGTCTATGGCACCTACATTAACCCGCCTTCCGACCCCGTATTGACGGGCGGTGATGGCGTTCTGGAGTTTGATTGATGCCTACCATCAATAACCTTTCCTCGGTCAGCACCGTCACCGCCGGCGACCAGTTCCCGCTGTACTCGCCCAACAACGGCGATGCCCGGAAAGCGTCTATGTCGCTCATCATGGACTACGTCAACGCGAACCTGACCGCGGCGTACTCCACTGTACCGGCCACCAAGACCTCTGACTTCGTGCTGGGTGATACCGAGCAGGAAATCATTGTCAACAAGGCCTCGTCCTGCATTGTGACGCTGCCCGCGGCGTCCGCTTGGACTGGTCGCATCGTCTACTTCAAGACGATTCAGGCACAGACGCTGGTGTCTGCCTCAAGCAACGTCGTGCCGCTAGTTGGCGGCGCTGCTGGCACTGCCATTCTCGCCGCTACCGCTGGCAAATGGGCCAAGCTGGTCAGCGACGGTTCCAACTGGATCATCACGGCTGCGGCCTGAGGACTGAACAATGATTCGTGAAACTTTTGCCCCGCATTACGGCTCCGGCCAGACCGTCACGCCGACCACGACCTCTGCCTCGGTGCAGTTGGGCCTTGGCGACAAGACCATCGTGCTGACGAACCTCTCGTCCTCGGTGGTGGCTTACGTCCGCACCGGCACTTCGGGCGTGGCGGCCACGGTCGCCGACTACCCGGTTCCGGCGCTTGCCCAAGTCTCCATCTCCAAGCCGCAGGACGATACGCACATCGCGTTTGTTACCTCGGCGCTGTCCAGTTCGCTGCACATCATGTCGGGCGAGGGATTCTAAATGTACGTCCGGCCCCGGATGCGGGTTCGCCCGAGGAACGGGCAGAACAACGGATCGTCCAACCCGTTCCTTCAGGACGGGCCAACGCTTGACCTCGTTTTCGCAGCGCCATCCAGCAGCGGCTTTGTGGCGAACAATGATTCAATCGACCTGAACTTCGTGGGGCAGACGTATGAAGTCGCCGCCCAGTACATGGTCTGGGAGTAAGACATGGGCCTCGTCGCAAAAGCATTTCAGGACATCATCACGTTCTCGCGGGCGACCGCTGGCACTTACGTCAACAGCAACGGCTACATCGCGAACTCGTCGGTGCTGAACTACCTGACGTATTCCAACGCGCCTGACAATGCGGCGTGGACGAAGAGCAATTCGTTTGTGCAGACGAACTTTTTCATTTATTCGCAAGAGTTCGACAACGTGAACTGGGGACCTTC
>JAUKPQ010017742.1:0-11817 GCA_032273045.1 Chloridella minuta
ATGCGCTGAACCGTTGCTTCATCAATTACAGGCGCACCATCAAAGGTAGATTTGAGAGTTTCGCCAGACTGCTCCAGCATCGGGATCAGATCACCTGCTGATTTGCCTAGGAGGGCCAGCAGGTCATTGTAGCCGGTGCCGTCGGCTCGTGCTTTTTGAAAAGCTTCAGCCAGTACAATGATTTTCTGATCGAGCGGCAGACGTGTCAGGGATTCAGCAGTTACGCCATAGCGTTCGAGGGCTTGGGATGCCGCAGCGTTATCGACATCACCCAGGGCTTTTTCCAGCTTGAGGAATGAGCCTGTGATGCCATCCAGATCGACGCCTGCGAGAATCTTGCTGGCGTATTCGACGCGCTGCAGAGTCTCTGTCGTTTCACCGAGTCGCAGGCTGGCATCAGCCAGATCGTCCATCTCATTGAGGATGGCACGGGTGCCACTAACGATGGCGGCCACACCGACAGCAGGCAGCATGCCTTTGATGGCATCACCAGCACCCCCCAGCAAGGAACCGAGGCCACCGCCTTTGCCTGAGTCGCTTTTGAGCTGGTCGCGGAATTTTTTGGCCTCGCCACGGGCCTTGGCCAGTTGCTCTTGATATTGAGCAATGTCGAGTCTAAGGGAGGCTTCTAGGGAGGCGGACATGATCAGAGGGTGCTGGTGAAGCCACTGTCTTTGGCGGCGCGGTTCAGGTAATGTTCCCAGCGGCGATCGAGGGCACCGACGCGTTTTTTCATCGCAAAGTCGATGCGGCGCTCGATGTCTCTGACTTGGCGGCCATAGCTGACTTCATTCATCATGCTGATGACGATGCGCCGGTCATTGGCCTCGATCTGCAGGCGGCCGGGTGAGTTGAGTTTATCCACGCCATAGGGGACCTTGGCACCGAGGGCACGCAGGGCATCTGCCCAGCCACCGGCTAGCCACCACACGTGAGATTGTTGCTGCTCGATGTAGTCATCCAGCTCCTGAGGATTGGAGACAAAGGTCGTGACCGCACGCTTGGTGCGGTTCCTGCGCCGTGCGCCACGGCCAAATCGCCGGTGCAAGGTGCCACCATCAAACGGCACCAAGCCTTTGCCGGTCTTATCTCGCAGCAACTTAGAGGCCATGGAGTCGTCTCTATTTTTGTGGAAAAACCAAAAGCTGTTTGCTGCGCCTGGTGAAATGTCGTTGAGGACTTCATAAGCATCACCAGGTGTGCCATAGATGCTGCGGATGCCGCGATCGACAGCGGCTTTGCCTTGAGCCTCAGCCTTGCGGCCTGTCAGGGCATCGCCACCATAAGGCGGGGTGATCTTGGCGACCTCGACAAAGAGCAGCTTCGCCTGGTCTTTCATCACATCGGTCGCGGCTTTCCGTGAGGTGAGGGCAAACCGTAAAACAGCCGCATCAAAGGCAGCATTGTTTATGGTAAGGCCATCAGGAGCGGACATCGGCGGGAGTGGAGAGCGTTTGACTCGCGCGCGTGTCAAATGAACCGCTTCATGATGGGAAGCAGTGCGCCCATGCAAACGGGCCGCCACCATTCCAAATCACCTGGGCATTTTGCCAGCCAAAGAAAGGCTGCAAGGCAGGACAAGAGGATGATGGAATCTCGCAAATAGCGCACGACAGGACGCATCAAACGGCAGTCCTTGAGTTTTTTAATGATGGTCTTCACAGTTCGATTTGAGGTTTCCACTGGCCGGACTGCCAGCGGCTTTTGAGTTGAGAGGCAGTCATGAGTTTTCGCCCGGCTTCGGAGAGGCGGGCATCGGGCCAGATGTAGGCCTCACCATGCATCAGGCCGGAGGCAAGGATCAGCGACCAGCCTTCAACAAGTGAGATCTTCCAGCGCATTTCGTGTAGGGTAGCGGCTCCGTGGTAGGCCCGAGTCAGCAGCGCGTAGTATTGCGCGTCTGACACGGGCAGGGCTAGTTTCCCGAGGCGGCTCCAGATCCGGCACTAGGTCGGCGGATGGCGATCATCTGACGATGCGCGGTGATGAGACTAACAGCGGTGTGAATGGCCTGCCATTCCTGCCCCAGTTGGATAGCGACCTCTGCCCAGGCATTGGCGGCACGCAGAAAGGCAGATCGACGGCCGCGCAGGTGGTCCCAGGCTTCCGGCTCATGGCTGGCAAGGTAAAGCACCAGAGATGCCTGCTCAATGTAGAGCAGGGGATCAATGGTCTGCTCGATGTGCTGCGGGGTGGTCTGCGATTGCAGCAGGGCAATCATGCGCGGGATGAAGGCGAGGTCGTAGCCACCTTCATCTTTCTCCGTGAGCCGCACAAAGAGCGCATCACGCTCACGTGACCAGGGCTTCAGAGGCTGATCATTCCAGAGGCCTTCTTCTCGCATGCTCCAGGCTTCTTCTCGGGCCTGCTCCTGCTGGTGGGCAAAGTCGGCGGTGGTTTCATCGGGCGGCGTGATGGCTGCCGGGGGTTCTTTTTTCGATCGTGGTTTCATAGGACAGGGACAGTGCCAAAACGGGCGGCGACGCGCTGCATGACGCGGCCTGTGTAGTTCATCGAGATCTCGGCCTGCATGCCTGACTCGACGAGCACAAGCGAGGGCGTGGCTTGCAGGATGAGAGCCTTCAGCTCAGCACGCACGGTCAGCACGTCGTAGGCTAGGCAGACCGGATGCAGCGGCTGTTCGTCCTCCAGGTTGAGGTGCTGCGGATCATCTGGCAACGGAGACCGGCGGGTGAGATGCAAGGCATCATGCATGATCGGCAGACCCGTGGCATCTTTTAGCGTAAAGCCATGTCGCGGCAGATGATACTCATGGCGCGGATGCGTGCCGCTGATCCACACAGGCGGAATGCCCACACCTGCCAGAGCAGCAGTCAGGCTGAGATCGGCATGCACCAGATCCCGTGGTAGGGCGAGGATGCTCGGCAATTCAGAGCCAGGGCGGAACTCAGTCATCTGACCACCAGCCACACTGATCAATCTCTGCGGCCTGCCCTTTTGCAGGTCTAACAGACCATCGTAATTGTGATTGGCCCGCATCATCACGCAGAGCGGATGCATGGGCTGCGTGCTTTGCAATATGCCACGCTCCCAGGACGTGGCCACCTGCACCGTCATCTCGGCAAACAGGGCTCGCGTGGAGCGGGTGCCAAACATAAACTCGACCTGGTCCTTGCCTGAATCGGTGAAGTGCCGCAGGCGGTAAGTAAAGGGGAAACCCATGGCAGCCAAAGCAGCTGCGAGGCGGGTGTGAGACGTGCTGAACGCATTCGTCTTTGAAGATGGCTGGGCCATGCGGTAATCGGCGGGGTAAAAGAGGAGTATGCAGTGGGATCACCCCTTGGCCGCTGCACCGGCCCTTCCGGGAGAAATTAGTCGTCGGTATTGACGATCTGTGGGTAGTAGCTGGAGCTGAATTCTACCGTCGGAGACTTGTCAGCGGTAAGTGCGGACTTTGGCTCGCGCACCATCAGCAGCTTGGAGGTCGTGCGGTTGTAACCGTGGATCTCTGCGCCTTGAGCAAAGTTGGCCAGATACAGGAACGCGCCTGAGGCGAGGTTAGCCAGACCCGTGCGGGCACCGGCAGCCGTCGGCACGATCTCCATCTTCTGATCGATGTCGAGAGCCTGATGATGGATCTGGACTTGAACGATCTGATTGTAGGAGGCAGGGATCGCACCTTCACCCGAGACTTCAGCAATGTGGCCGGTCTTCTCTTTGATGATCTGACGCGGCGTGAAAGAGGTCTCCAAAACCACGACTCCGGTGTCGTCGTATTCGAGAAGATCGCAAGTGGGGAGAGTTCCTTGGGTGACGTGGGTAGGCATAAGCTGGAAGAAAGGTGAAGGCTTCAGAGGTGGTGAGGATGTCAATCAGCGAGGCGTGGCGGCACAAAGAGGTGCAGCCTGACGGTGAGTGAATAAAAGGCGGAACGGTCCTGCGGCCGCATCGGTGAGCTCATGCCTTCATGGATCATCTTCTGAATCACCCAGCCATCCAGCCGCTGCTCAGCACTGTCAGCCAACCACGCCGAAAAGGCCACGTGATCGCGCAGTCGGCGATCGATCTCCGACATAATGATCGCGGCCTCATTCTTCGTGGTCATCGTGTCGTCAGACGCGGCACCAGCTTCTTCAGAGGCTGTCCAGGTCACGAGCACCGGATTGACGATGACCACGCGGCGCGCCGTGGATTTCACCGCATCTTCCTTGGCCGTGACGACGATGGCCGGCCGGATCGGCTCTGCCAAAGTGTCCATCAGCAGCTTCGTGACCGTTGCATCCACGCGGCCGGATTGAGTGGCCACCAGGTAATCTTTGATCACCTCAGAGATGACCATGTCGAGAGGGTGAGTGTTGATCGTGATCATAACGGAGCGGAAGCGGAGACCACCCAGACAGGCGAGAAGTCATCATGCCCTTCGATGCTGTTCAGGGTGTATTTGCGGCCCTTGTATTCGATCAGGTCACGGATCTCAGGTGCGCGGGTCAGGGTGCTCTTCGGGATATGCACATCGAGCGTGCGCTCGTGCTCAAGGCCGTATTGGTCGGCCTTGACTTTATTGTCACCACTGCCCACCACGCAGCCAGGGCAGGTGTGGCGCGTGCCACCGTAGATCAGCACCACGGAGCTGCTGAAGGGTGAGGCACCCATGCCACGCAAGACAGACTTTTGAAACTGAGCGGGACTCATAAGCTTTGGAGGCGGGGGCTGGTCGTCGCAGCGGCGGAGAGTTGATTGAGCGCGTAGATCAGCTGCTGGTTATTCACCACCTGGTTGCTGTGGCTGAATCCATCCACTGGGTGGATCTCACCGTCACAGGATTCACGCACCATCTGGCGCACCTGCATGATGATCTGGCTGTCACCCTCCTCGATCACAAATCGGCGGATGCCGTTGAGCGTTTCATTATAGTGAGAGTCTTCTGTGACGGTGGCCATCATATCGTCAGAGCCATGTCAAAAAAGAAGATGCCGCCCCAAACCAAAAGGGCGGCACCTATGTTTTCAACAAACCTGAGTCCTCCTCAGGAAGATTTGTTTAGCCAATGAGCGTGGCCACAAACTCAGGCTTCCAGACTTTGACGCCGTAGAATGCCATGAGCTTGATCTGGTTCATTCCGTAGCCTTTGTAGAGGCGGGCAGAGAAGGACAGACCGGTCTTTTCATCGACCAGGACTGCGATCTCTTCACCGACGTCACCGCCGGGTGGCTGTGCGGGTGGGCGCATGGCAAGCTCGATGGCGGACTTGTGGAAGCCCACGTTGGCCGTGTAGCTGTTGCCCACCGTGATGGCAGCATTGTCAGCCGCAGCGATGCGCAGACCAGGGTAGTTGATCACGATGTCACCGGAGATGGCGGTGCTGCCAGTCTTCACCACGTATTTGTTCGTGGTGTCGGAGGCGTGGGTGATGATGTCACCAGCTTTGATGCCGGTGGTGTTTACTGTGCCTGTATCAAAGGTCAGAGAGGTCTGGCCGACGCCCTCAGCACCGTTGATTAGGTAGCCAGTGCCAGCACCTTTAGTGTGGCTCTGCACACCTGCGGAGGTGCGGATGCTGAAGCCGGAGACGTTCAGCAATTCACCACGGCGGAGAGCGGCGTCACCACCAGCTTCATTGACCTTGGTTAATTGGCTGAGGTTGCGGAGATTGGTGCCAGCGACGCTGTTGATGATGAGCGAGAGCTCACCGTCATCGAGCGTGCAGCCGTTGTCCTCAAGGATCTGGCGGAGATCATTGATGGAATTGAAGTTGGAACCGAACGGCGTGGTGCCAGCGGTGCCAGTGGCGCGGGATGCACCCTGATAAGCGGCAGTGCCGATGGAGCTTTCCATCTGGTTGATCATCTTGCGGATGCCTTGCTTATAGAGCTGCTGAAGGGCAAGCTCAGCACCGACGGTGGCGGAAAGCTGGGCGAACTGCTCACCTTTGAGCGGGATGCTCACACCTGCATACAGACTCAGAGAGAGCGTGTCGGCAATAGTGGTGATGTCAGCCGCGTCCGGAGGCGTCATGGCTGGCGTGTAGCTCGTTTCGAGCGTTGGCTCTGTGGTGCGCAGAGAGGTGACGGTGCCGCCTGCGGAGACGCCTTCAGAGCCGCCGTTGACGATGACGCCCTGAGCGAAGCCACTCGGCTCGCGTGCGACGATGTCGCGGGCTGCATAAAGGATTTCAGTGAGACCTGTGAGGGAGATGTCGTTAGCCATAATGGTGGTATTTTAAGGGGTGTTGCTGTTGAGGGTTAGTCGTTGGAAAGCTTGCCATTCGTGGCCATGAAGGCATTGCGCTCAGCATGGGAAAGTTTGTTGAAGGCCGTGCGGCTCATCGTGGGAGCCTCAGCAGCTGGAGCACCGGCAGGGACTGGAGCACCAGCACCCGCAGCACCAGCGGCACCGTTCTTGATGAGGGCCGTCAGATTGGTCACTTCAGTTTTCAGGCTGGCAGTGGCTTCATCGACGAGCTTCTGGAAATGGGCCTTGGTTTCAGGGTCTTCCACATTCAGCTCCATTTTCGGTGGAGTCGGCTTGTGGGCCGCGATGGCGTCACAGAGTTGGTCTTCGGTCTCGTCGCCGTTGAGCGAGAGGCCGACGAGGGAGGCGAGGGCAATGAGGGCTTTCATGTTTTTAGGAGAGTGAGCGGTGGGCTTCGGGTTTGTTGGCATGTCAAACAAAGCCACAGGCAGCATCGTGAAATTCTTCATCCAGTTCGGCTGAAAGGCCTTGGCCTGCACACCAGGCGTGACCTCATCAGCAAAGCCTGCATCCACGGCCTCCTGACCAAAGAACCACGTGCCGATCTCTGCCTTCATCAGGTCACGGATCGTCGTCTCGTCTTTGCCCGTGCGGGCCATGTAGATGTTGATGATGCGATCCTCGAACTGCTTCATGACAGCGGCCGCAGCTGCCACGTCATCAGGATTTCCCATTACCCCACCGGAGACCCGGTGAATCATCACGCGGCCATTTTCAGCAATGGCGATCTTGTCAGCAGCCAGCATGATCACGCTAGCCATGGAGGCAGCAGTGCCGGTGACATTGGACGTGACCGGCACGCCCAGAGCCTTGATCGCATCATAGATCGTCAGGCCGTCATCGACCGATCCACCAGGGCTGTCGATGTTGAGGGTCAAACTCGTCAGGCCCGTGGTAAGGCGCAGCTGATTCACGAAATCTTTGGCACTGATTCCCCAGGCTCCGATTTCGTCAAAAATATCGATGACGGCGGAACCTGAAGCGGCGGAGTTGGTAATGTTGAACCATTTGGACATGCCGGAGACGGCATGTCAAAATCAGCCCTGTGATCTCGGTGGGTCGATCTGCTCCAGATCGCTGGCGATGGACTCTGGGGCCAGTGTCGATGCCAGACCACTCATGGCCTGCAGCTGCATCGGATCGATGGCCAGCAAGGTGGCGATGCTGGCAGGCACCATGATCTGATCCATCGGCAGGCCGGTGGCGATGCTGATGGCAAATTTCACATCGTCGATCTTCTCGGTGATTCGTGCTTTGCGGACCTCCACACCACTGCCGCCGGTGCGGGCCTCGATGTAGTCTTCCATGGTCCCCGCATTAGCACGCAGCCGCTCCATGTCAGCCGTGTGGTTTCGTCCGAGATCCACCGACGGGTCAGGATCAGTGACAAAGTCGATCTCAGACCAATCTTCCACCGTGGCAAACGCAGCCAGTGCGCCACCAGGCATCATGGCATCAGCGATGACCCATTCCCATGTCCACTGCAGGAACGGGTAGAGCATGGCGCGCATGTTCTCATGAGCGCGGCGGACTTTCTCGATCACGCCACGGAAGGCGGTGCCACCAAGGGAGCCCATGCCAAAAATCCACTCGACGGGATAACCCAGACCAAAAACAAAGGGATGCGTCAGCTCCTCCAAGATCTGCTTGAACGGGATCGCCTCGCCGCCTTGGAAAAAGCTCATTGTCTCGCCATCGGCCAGCGGAATCATCACGGCACCTTCGGCGATTTCGACAAAGCGTTTGCCAGTATCCACCGAGGGGTTCCCCTCACGCTCAGCGGCCATCACGGCCTGCATGGCGTTAGGTGCTTTGCCGTCACGTGTAGTGGTGGCACCGAGCAGGGCCGAGCGGATCTTGGCCGAGTGCTTGCGGATCGCTTTGAGATCCAGCACATCGAGCAGATCCTCATTGGATCGGAAGATGAACGGCGTGCCGTGGTATTGATTGAAGCGGATATTCTCTTTCAGGTGAAAGACATTCGCAGCCGAGAGGTCCAGCGTTTTCGGAATGCCGTTGTTGATGTTGTCGCCGGTGATCACCCGCAGCGTGATGAGCTGGTCCAGAGCATTGTATTGCAGACCCTCGATCCAGCGGCTGTCTTTCTGCTCATTGCGTGTCAGGCCCATCGAGGTCATCTGGTCACGCAGCAGCGTTTGCAGTTGGAGTCGGCGTTTGGCTTTGTCAGCCAGTGACCACTGCATTGATGTCGGTGAGGTATCGCTGACCTTCTGCACAAAGGCCTCGCCATCGCCAATGATGGCCGACAGCCAGCGTGCCTGCAGGTCGTAGAAGGTGCCCTCTTTACGAAGGTCCACCGCCCGTGAGTCTGCCCAGGCTTTGTAATAACGCGTGGCCGCTGCTTTGAACTCAGGATTGCTAGAGGTGGACTTCAGGCCGATGCCCTTACCGATCGCTTCTTTCGGCAGGGCCTGCGTGCAGTAACCCAGCACAGGAATCTTCTCCTGGAGAAAGCGGGAGATCTGAACTTGATCACGCGACTTCGACAGCTGCTCAAGCTGCTTTGAGCTCCACGGCTGGTAAGTCGGCAGACTGCGATAGGTGCCCCGACTCGTCGGCAAGGCAGCATTGGTGATCGGTGTCATCGATGACACGGACTTCGGTGATTTACGAGGTGACGATTTTTTAAACATTTGGCAGGGTTAACCAAGGGTGTTGAATGGGGTGCCTGTGAATCGAAACCCAAAAGGCTTGGCAAATTGAGAAGCGACACTGCCAGCAATGGTGGCCTCGACTTCTTCGATGGCTTTCCTCAGAGCATTCCGCCGGTCCTCTGGATTGGATGCGCGAAACTGGGCGGCGTGTGAGCTGCCAGCATAAGAGGTGCTGGTGACTTCAGCCCCGCTGCGATCCTCAGCCTCAGCCAGATATTGGTCACTCAGCCATGACTTTTGACTCTCCGCGCTTGCAGGATAAAGCATGCGAGCATGGAAAAGATAGTCACTGGTGAGATCGGAAATGGAGACGGCAGCCATCGTGGTGGCCGGGTGTCAATAACTCACATGAAGCCGGGCACGGTGCGTGCAATCCATAAGCCCATGAGGGCCAGCTTTGAGCAGTCGCCAAAGTGGTCCCCTGGGACTTTTTTCCACAGGTTTGTGGACTTGTCTTTCATCTGCCCGGCATGACCTAGAATGACATCGGCATCGGCATCACTGGGCAGATGGAAGCCAGGCGTGGTGTGGCGTGAGATGCGCGCCCCATAAAGCTCATCTTTGGCCTGAGTGTCTGAATAGGTGTAGAGTTTCAAGTTAGGCCGAGAGGCCGCACGGGTCTCATTGATGGCTCCGTGCTTGGCGTCGGAACCTTTGGTGGGCCAATAGAACCCACCGGATGCCTGACAAATATCATACTGGGTTTCCGTCAAATAACCTGAGTCGATGTAACCGACCTGCGGCACGACTTTTTCCCCGGTGCCTGGCACGGTGTAAAGCCGATGCCGCAGGAACTCAGCCGAGATCAGTTCACGAGATGAAAGCAGCGTGCCCCAGTCGATGACAAAGAGACCGCCGTTTGCATCCACCGCCGTGACTTCCCAATGCGTGAGACGTTCACCAGGGTCAGCCGTGATCATCAGCAGCTTCGGCTTGAACGGCAAAGCCCCGCGCCCGTAGTCACGGCTGATGCACTGCTTCACCGTCTCCTCTTTCACATTGTAGGCCAGATCACTCCAGCAGTTCGCCAGCCATGAGTTCGCGTGATTTTGATGATTGGCAAACAGGTCGGAAGGTTTGATGCGATTCCATGCAATGTCACCAAAAGTCAGGGCCGGTGAATAAAAGCTGGGCAATCTGAACGAGCGATTGCGATCACTCGCGCCGGGATTTAAGTCCATCTTCTCCACATCATCCAGCATCCCCAGGCGGCAGTCCTCAGGGATCGGGAACGCGCAGGAAGGACAGATGAAGCGGATGCTTTCACGCACCTTCTGCTCGATCCACAGCCCACGGGAATCCTTGGCCTCAGGAGACCAAACTAGTGATCGATAATCTGGCCCCACCTTTTCATATCCGGGATGACGATCGTCGTGAGTCTTATCCGGCCAATCCTCAAACGGGAAGCGGTGCTGGCAGTTCGGGCAGCTCACCAAAAAATGCGTCTGTGACCCAGCCTCATACCGAGTCCAGAAAGGATGCGTGATGATGTTCGGTGAGCTCGATTTATAGCGGAAGGCATCGGCACCAAAAGACTTGGCACGTTCATCAGCCAGATCCATCGGGTGGGCCTCGGGGCTGTCTTCATTGCTGTGATGCTCAAACTTGCAGCACTCGTCCTGAAAGATGTCCTGCTCAGAAGTGGAGGCCAAGTTGGCAGGTGAATTCGTGCCCGTCAGGCGGATGGCTCCGCCGAGCATGTCCATTTCCATGTCCGTGAAATGGTCTTTGTTCGACGGTTTCCTCTCCGCCAAGATCGGATTGCCATTGATCAGCGGCTGCAGCTTTTTTCGTGAGACCGCCTTCTGCGCCGTGTCCTTAGTCGGAAATACGATCAGCTTCGGTGAAGGCACGTTCACCATGCGATAGACAAGCATCATCAACAGGCCAAAAGTTTTGAAGACCTGCGTGGCCGAGCAAGTCGTCACATCCGTGATCCCCAGCGATGGGTTCGCGCATTCGAGGATATGTTTCGCAAAGCCCTGATGCTGCAATGAAAACGGTGACGACGATCCATGCACCCGCGCCGGTGACATCGAGCGCGGGATCGAAATGTTTTTCGTCAAAAAGTCCACCACCTCAGGCCGCTGCTCGATGAGGAACTGCCTCAAGAAATGTTCACGCCGCGCACTCATGCCGCTAATTCTGGCAACTCCCCATTCAAGATGAACCGCTGCACCACCGGGTTAATCCGTTTTTGAATCCACTCTTCAAACAGATTCCGCACCCGCCCCGGATTCGTCGGATCGATCTGCGCCGCCAAGTCGGGCACCATCGACTTCCAAAGATCCGCCAGCCTGCGCGCATCCTGGCAGAGTGCTTCATATTCCGACACCGGCAGCAGCTGCTTGTTTTCAATATCCGCCTGCACCCGCTTTGCCCTGGCCACATGATATGAGGCCAAGCACTGGCACGCGATCCGCGCAAAGCCAGCCGCCGTGATGCTATCTGAGCGCGCCAGCCTTTCCGACGCCGATGAATTCTCCGTGAACATCTGCCACACCACCACCTCTACATGTTCCTCCGGCGTCCTTTCCTCGATCGGCTTCCCGTAGCCGGGCGGCTTCGGTGCCTGATCTTCACCCTCCTCCACACCAGGCGGAGATTCCTTCAGCCTCTTCGTCAGTGCCAGAATCTGCACCGCCCCCGGAGTCTCCTTTGGGCTGTGAACCTTCCGCCCCTGAGTCGCCAGCCACGCGATCCACTTTGGGTGGTTCTTTTTGCAGTGGTCCTGTGCCGTGCGCTTCGTCGCACAATGCGGCAGCACCTCACGCCAGTAAGCCGTGATGAGATCTGCGTTTCTATGCTCAGACATTGCGCGATTTGCCCCTTTGCGCATCTCGCAATGTCAAAACGCAAACCTTGCGCGGAACCATTGCGCATTCACCATTGCGCGCCCACTCCCAAATAAGCCAAAAGACTGTAATCC
>JAUKPQ010017753.1:0-11815 GCA_032273045.1 Chloridella minuta
GAACCGTCAATACCGTAATACGAGTCACCAGTGGTAGTAGAACCAACGTTGGCAACCAAAGCTACGTTAGAACCAACGATCGCACGGCTATAAGCTGTGGGAGCGGTAGAACCAGCAACAGTGGCGCAAACTTTGAAAGCTGCCATAGGATCATCAACAACAAAGGCAAAAGCCATAGCTGTAGAGGTTGATACACCAGCTGGGTAAGCCTGACTAAAAGTAGGCTGGCTCAAAGAGTTGATGTAAGAACAGCCAACCAAAACGCCAACAATACTGCCTGAGTCGGTTGTACTAGCAGCCACAATGTAGCCGTTAGTATCAATCTTAACGGTATCACCGTTCAGGATTGCTGTCGCGTAGGAAGGCGCGATTGGGATTTGACGGATCGCTCCGGCGTAAGGCAGGCCGTCAATACGATTGACAGGCTTGAAGCCATACGTCTTGGAAATGGTAGGGTATGCCATTTAAGACTCCAGAAAAAATTAAAGACCTTTTCCGAAAGTGACCGTGGACTTACGTTCTTTAAACATAGGCATCCTCGGATCATTCTCGCGCATGTAAGTGTTATCCACTGAGGCCATCTGAGCTTCCGATTGTTTTCGGTAGTAATCATTTCGCTGTTCAGTAAACTCCACAGGTGTTTTGCAGAGCAACAGACCACCGACTTCAATACTGTCAGGAAACTTCCCGTTGGAAGAACCGAACAGACGGATTTCGGGATGGTCAGAAGCCCTAACGGGTTCCCAGCCTTCGCGTAACTTACCGGAAATGTTCGTGGCATCATCTTTACCTAGCGACGCAATCCTTATCCAGCGATACGCATAACCTTCCTCCGGATTGGGGTCAGGTAGAAGCTGTGGAGGCATCCATTGTTTTGGACGTTCCGCAGATTCGCGGGTGCTCAGATCACGGCCTTGACGGGCATTAGACTTTTCCATTTTCATTTCCTCATTTCTTCAGCAACCTTACGGGCGTACAGTTCCAAAGGAACCCCCAACCGCTTGGCGATATTCACTTGTGTCTGCGTTAGTACGATCTTTTTAGGCGCTGTACTACGGGTAGCAGGTGAAACAACATTGGATTTGGTACGTTGAGGTTTCGCATCAACGGACTCCCCGGCTCCAACTTGGTCTGGGAATCTTTCGCGGATGTCAGTGTCGATACGTTTATAGTATTCTTCACTGCCAACCCTGATACCGCTTTCAACAAGCTCTTCATGCAGCCCAAGAGCGTATGAAGTCATCCGTTTATTGCTTCCAAACCACTGATTTTTGTCTTGCCATGCAAGTAGTTTTTCGTCAACAGGTGCAGCTTGTTGAGGCTGTGGTGCTATTTGTACAGGAGTTTCTCTTTCCTGTAAAGGGGCAGGCTTGAAATTATTTACTTTGTCTGCGCGGATCTTAGCGGTAGTGAGCGCTTCCTGCGCCTCCAACAACTTATCTGCATCTCCAGACTCGTAAGCTTCCTTGTACTGCCTCTTGGCTTCTTCAATTTCAGAGTTAACAACCTTCTTGGCTTGTTCCAAGAGGACTTGTTGACCTTGATTGACGGAGCCTTTTAAGCGTTTGTTCTCTTCAAACACCGCCTGAGCGATGCGAATAGCTTCGTCTTTTTCACGTTGAGCAGCTTCTTTAGCTCTGCGCTCTTCGTGGTAACCCTTTGTAAAGTGTTTAAACCTGTTTTTTACACTATCAGAGTAGCTTGCAAGCTCTTCTTCGGTAGGATCTTGCGGGGCTTCAGCCATTGGAGTACGGTATCTATCCTCCTCCGGGGTGTCATCCACCACTTCAATTTCAGGTTTATCGTCTTCAACTGCCTCAGTTTCTACGACTTTTCCACCTTTACGGGGATTTTGTTCCGCTTCATCAGGGAACTCAAATTCTGTTTTTTCTGTTTCAGCCATGATTTACTCCTTAACTTGGGCGTTGGATACCACGGGGGTCTTGCACAACCGCTTGCACGGAATCATCATTGATCAATCTCCACTCTGTGCCGTGAATCTTCATGCGGGTTCCGGTGTTAGGACGTACTAACACAAAGTCACCTACTTTACAGCTTGGGCCAGAGGGGAAACGGCTTGCGTCTTTAAACGCATCAGGGCCAATCTTTGCTACAAATAACACGGGGGATAGAAGCTCCTCGTGGTACATCGCAGTCGCAGATTTCAGAATGCCGGTCTCACTAAACTCTTCTTCTGCTTTGGGAAGCATACAGAGGAGGTGGTAGGTAGCCGGATCTGGTACTTGTTTGGCTTTCTCTTCAGCGTTGGTATTTAGCACACCGCTGAGATCAACCGCACTAACATCAAATTCAGTCATCTTCATATTCCTTAGTTTTACGCACGAGGTCAGCAATTTCCATCTGTGCGGTTTGCAGACCTCGGATCGTCCCGCACAGTTCTCGATAGTGGTCGTAGGATTTCGCGCTACCACCACTAACAACATCAACCAAATGCTTGACTTGTTCGTCAAGTTTCTCGTTTAACACTTCAAGCATATTGGCCATCATTTATCCTTTGGTTTATTACTTTGAGATAACTTCTGTAGTTGAGATAAGTTAGCATGCGCTAACTTTTGGTTATGAACTTGACCGCCATGAGCCATTTTTTGGGCATGGGCTTGTTGTGATTGAGAAGCAGTTTGTTGCTGCTGAGCCATGGCTTGCTGTTGTTGTTGAGCTGCCATCTGTTGCTGCTGTTGTGCTACGGCCATCTCTTGTGCATGGCGCTGCATTTGTTGCTGCATTTCAAGGCGGTGCATCTCAGCCAGCATGACTGGGTCGGGGTTTTGACTTCCAACTTGCTGAGCTTTGAGTTCAATCTCAGCTTGTTTGAGGCCAAGTTCTCCATCAACTTTCTTAGCCTTGGTGTCGGCTTCCTGCTTCTTGATTTGCAACTCTTGTTGTTGCATCTGGATGATTGGATCCTGCGCTTGTTGAGCTGCTTGCTGTTGAGCTTGCTTGGCTTTATCCATTTGGAGAAGCTGAGCTGCAGCCTGAGCCACAAGTTTGGAGATTTGAACTTCTGTGTTCTCGTCCATTTCTGCGTCTGGTGCAGGCAATGTAGCGCCAAGTTGTTCTTGAACTTTCTGGCGGTATTGGAATGCAACGTGTTCAGCAACGTGAGCCATGATGGCGGCTTGGATTTGCTGAGCCATAGGACTCTGACCAATCTGACCCATGACAACAGGATCCTGCATCATTGTTGTATGTACAGCAATGTGTGCATCGTGGTCTTGGTAGATGAACGCCTTGGTAGGTTTACCAGTTAGGAATGACATGTTCTCCGACACGGGATCGCGTGGCTTCTGGTCATCATCAACTGGAACTAACTTATCTGCGTTCTTGATCCCCAAGACTTCAATCATCTGGCGGTGCAGCAATGGCAAGTCATAGATCTGAGGAGCGCCCTGTGCCAGCTGAATAACAGCTTGATACTGCATGATCCTCTGGGCCATTGTGGCGGAGTTAGGATCTGACACAGGGATAACATCCACCATGTCATAGTCTTCGCGCTTAGCTTGAGGAGTACCAAATACAGGGGTGTATTCGTAGTCATCAGTGGTGTAATCACGAATGATTTCTTTGAGCAGTTTAAACTCTTGTTTCATTGAATAATGAACACGAGCTTGCACAGCTGACATGGTTTTGAGCTGACGCTCCAACAACGCCAAGGTTGTACCGACTGGTGCGTTGGCAGACATATCGCTGATGTTCATATCTGCGATTGAGCCAAGGCGGCGACCTTCGTCTGTAATTTGATTCAAGAGAGACAAGAGAACCTGTGAAGGCTCTTTGTATGGCAAAGCCATAATGTTCTCTTTGACTGAACCACTTGGCACGTCAACGTCACGGAATTCACCGGGAGTGATTGGAGTATCGTCATCCTTAATACGCAGACCGCGAGTCTTCAAGCCACCG
Source organism: Chloridella minuta (assembly GCA_032273045.1). Lineage (NCBI taxonomy): Eukaryota > Xanthophyceae > Mischococcales > Pleurochloridaceae > Chloridella > Chloridella minuta. The sequence goes on from JAUKPQ010017753.1 coordinate 3,919, forward strand.
GGCAGGTTAGACAATGTTCCTGCGTCCACAAGTTGGCGAATCAAAGATGTGCCTGCACGGGCATATCCACCAATCAGGTGAATCAAACCTAAGCCATAAGCACCAAAGCCGGGCACGTAGGTGTACTGAACAAAGTGCTGGCGCTTGAGTTTGTGTTTGTCATCTTCGCCCCAGTTGCGACGGATAGCCAAAACATTCTGTGTGCCACGTTCTAAGGTGATGACGTAAGGCAGAGCAATACCATCTGGATCTTCATAGCCCGGTAAGTCATAGTCTACGTGGATCTCATAGATTTGGTAGCGGTCATCGTCAGAGAGGTTGTAGCCTTGATCTTCGGCTTTTTTCTTTTCTACGTCGGTGTAGAACTGAAGAGGATCACCAAGATCCACGTCAAGATAGAACCCGCTGACTTGAAGCTTACGTATGTCATTCTTGGTTTTGCGCATGATGTGAGTCACACGCTCGGAAGTCATAGCACTAGAAGCGCCATAGGGGATGATGACATCTTCTGCGGGGATGAAGATGGAAGCTTGACGGCCCAAGGAAGGATCGTAGTAGACCTTCTTGAAAGCAGCACCAGCCAGACCCAAGGAATACAACATGCGCTCATGCTCAGGGCGGTATTCAGGCATACCTTCCGTGAGCTTGTAGTTCATGTCATCTCTTACACGCTCTGCCGCTTCTTCCTTAAGCTTATCAATTGCGCCGATGATTTCCGTTTTAACCGGGCCTTGAGCAGGGAACGTTTCAATGATAGTTTCAGACTGGAAGCGAACAGCGGCCTCTGTGAGTACAGTCGAGAAAACTCCGCAAGCGCCGAGCCAAGGCTCTGTCCTTTCTTCATACTTCATTCCTAAAACATCAAGACCTTTGACGTACATATCTACCCAGTCTTTTCTGGAGTTGATATCTGCGTCCACCATTTCAATCAGATCGCTTGCAATACTCTGAAGTTCGCCTTCATCAATGTACTCGGCAAGGTTGTCATCAAAACCTTCGTCCTCTTTTTCTGGCATGAGATCAATCTCTACGCCATCCATGTCGATCTTTACGCCTTCGGGGTTGACGATCTCAATCTCCATCATGGGAGAGTCGTCCATCTCTAAACTGTTTAAACCCAATGGAGCTTGGCTTAATGATTGTTCAATGCTCATAATATTCCTTAGTAGTAGGCTACTTTTCTGCGATGGTAAGTAGGCTCATCTTCTTCATCTGAATCGATGGAGATGAACCCACCCAAGCGAAAACGCATCAAAGCCTGACTGCTTGAGTCAACAAGGTCATCATGATCGCCGTTGGGGAAGGAGGCCAATTCATCCATCACTTCCTCAGCCCAGCGGGTTTCAGGACACCATACAATGCCAGAGGCAAACAAGTCTGAGATTGCGTTTACACGCGATATCTTATCGTTTCCTTTGCCCGGCGTATACTCTGACATAGGGATTCCCATCTTTCTCATCTCATAGATGAGCGGAGCGCCAGCAGCACGCTTCTCAACAATCAAGGTATCGGGTTCCCATTCCTTCCACATCTCCAAAGCCTTGTGTTTTAGCTCAGGGAACTCCATGCGTGCTTTAAACGCATCAAGGAGAATGATGTTTGGCTTCAAATCACCGTGTTTATTGGGATGCTGAAAGACACCCCACGTAGTACAGGCAGAATAATCTGCGCGGTTGTTCTTTTCAAACGCAGTATCCCAAGATTGGATGATGTATTCACACTGCGGTGGTGAATCTTTCTCCCAGAGCTGCCAATTCTCACGCTTAATGATCGCGCCTTCTTCGGAAGTGGGGTTTTGTTGGTACTGCGCTTCCCATTTAGAGACTGGAAGCTCGGATTTCAGGGCTTCTAGGGCTTCTTTAGACCAAAATCCGGGCCATAAAGGGTTCCCGTTGGGCATAATTGCTGGAAAATCAATGACTTCCCACTGATCTACGCCATCTTTAGCCGAATTTTTTAGAATTTGACCGGTCAAGTCCCTCTTAGACCACCGTGTCATCACAATAATGATGGCTCCACCCGGCTGTAGACGCTGACGAGGGCCGGAAGTGAACCATTCATACACCCCATCAAACACTGCGGGGTTGGCCTGCTTGGCTTCTTGCTCAGAATGGGGGTCGTCAATGATTAAGAGATCAGCGCCCTTACCTGTAACAGCGCCGCCAACACCGATAGCAAAGTAGTCACCACCCATGTGAGTGTTCCAGCGACCAGCGGCCTTTGAATCGCTTGATAGCTTTGTTTGAAACACCTTTTGATAAGGTTCTGATGAGACAAGATTCCTAACCTTTCGTCCAAATCCAGTTGCAAGCTCCGCAGTGTGAGCAGTCTGGATGATCTTCTTATGTGGGAACTTCCCCAAAAACCATGCAGGAAGCAAGAATGATGCAAACTCTGACTTGGTATGCCGGGGAGGCATGTTGATAATCAACCTCTTGAGTTCCCCGTTAGCAACCCGCTCAAAGGCATCAGCCATGATCTTGTGGTGAGCACCCGAGATGAACACAGGCCACATCTGGGTTACGAAATAAAGGAATGACTCTTTACTGCGCTCGATCCGATCCATTTCAAGAAGCATCTGGATCTTAGCCCGGTTCTCAGGCGAAGCATTCTGAACCATTGCCAAGTACTTAGAGATCTCTGTGTGGGTTAATAAACTCATAGAGACATCACAGCTTTCGCAGATTGATCCACCAACCGGATGGCGTGGAACTTGTAAGGCTTGGTTACAAGATGACCGTCAGCTTTTAACCTGTGGACAATCCTGTGGATATTTGACTTTGACTTCAAACCAATTCCTTTAGCAATAACTTCATAAGACGGCGGAACCCCGTGCAACTTCACGTATGCACGGATGAAATCTAAAACTAACTGCCTTCTCTTCGTCATGTTTCACATTCTTGCTTCGCAATCATATGAGGGCACACTGCCCAGAGCGGTGACTAAGTGCCCCGGTTGGGTTGTCAACCTCAATGTGCCTTCATATGAATGTTGGTGGATGAGTGCGTACAGGGCTTATTGATTCCTCGCATCTCATCTCCATAATCCCGTTACATCGCGCTATGCCCGGAGTCCACCAACACGGCTGGAGACTGTTGGCCTACCCCGAGATCCCCCAGAGTCAATCCCCATGCGTGTAGGTTCAGTACGTAGACGGCCCTGATGCCGGATGACTTCTCGACCTACGCTGTGAGTCATCAGACCTAAACTGATTGCCTTGCGGCTGACTCAATGTCATGTGCATAGTTTAAACGCAAATGCGAACGTTCGCAACTGTTATTTTAAAAAATATATATACCCCCGGGGGTGTAGATTTGGAAAAGGAAGGGGGGTGTTCTGTGGGACATATTTGGGAGAGTGGATTAGAGCGTAACGCGCAGGAGGGTGTCATGTCACGCCAAGTGGGGGTCGGGTACTGGTGGGGGTAGCAGTATCCCGAATGTTTAAACGCCCTGTGCCTCCTGCGTGATGACGCTGTTTAAACGTTTCGCATCCACATCCATCACGTTAGCTTTGCTTTGTTCTAACAGCTTCATGTGTCCTGCAAGTTCTCTCTTCAATTGATCTGCGGTGATGACTGCCTTGTCTTGTACTTCTGTCGGGGTAAACAGCCCTGCCGCTTTGCCCATCAGTTCTAACGCTTTTAATTTGGTTCCCTCCTGCTTGGCTACCTTGCTCAGTGCAAGCAGTCCCTTAAGCACATACCTCTTGCTTGCGGCAAGGTCTTCACTGAGGTGCTCGACTGTCTCTTCCCAAGCTTCCTCCAAGATCCTTTTGATCCTTGGATCTTTCATCAGTTTGTTAGCTGATGCGCTGATACTTGCGTCTGATCCTGTATCGTTTGCATACGCATCTCTGTATGCTTGTCTTAGGCTTTTCCCCTGTATCACTCCCTGACAGAACAGTACTTGACGTGGGCTTAATGGTTTAGGTCTCCTTACCTCTGATCCCTTATGTTCTCCATCCTTTCTTAGTCTTGGTCTCTCTGCGGCATGGGCATACTGTTCCGCTTCGCTAAGGTCTTCGTGGCCGTCATCCTCGCCCCATTCGTCCACATCCTCCATGGCCGCATCCAGTTCCGCCTTGTACTCAGCCTTGCTTGCCTTGCTCATGTTTAAACGCTCCATATATAACTACATCACCCACGTTTTCCATACACCAATGCACGGAAACGCACTGTTCGCATTATGCACAGTTTATCAACACCCTGTGGACAAGTCAAAAGTTATCCACAGGAAGTTATCCACAGTTTATCCACACCCCCGACTTATCCACAGCCTTATCCACAGCTTATACATTTGTTATACAGTGCATAAAAACAACACACGAAACTGAATACCTTGGTTCTAACGTAGTACTCAAAAGTAAGCGCGAACTGTATAAACATACATGGCTCTAAAACGCATCAGAATCGATTTTGAGCCGTTTTTTGCCTCCAAGCACCTACCCCCTTACCACCCTGACGATCGCCTCACCTGAGCCGTTCTGATCGTTTTTTAATACTTTTGACCCGAGTTTTAATTTAATACCGAAATGAATACTTTGTAGTTCAAGGCAGGAAACGCATCTGTACTAATAAAGATATGTCCTCAGCCAACCCAACCACCACAAAATAATAACCCCACACTTTACTGGGATAAATATTAGGGGTATTGACAGGACACTATCATTCAACGACACTTCAGTTGTCGGTTGATTGTTCTTTAGATGTTTTCCCCGCCAACCGACAAAGGGGATAAGTTCTAGGCTACTGATCAAAGTCCTAGTGAGACAGAGTCGGAGACACCGACAAGAGTCTTGAGGCAGGGACTAATCAGGTACGTAAAACGTTTGAAATCCCCCTGTCCACGCTGATCTATCAGCGGTAAGCCCAACGGGTTTACCAGTGCTAGTTCGCACTTCTACGGAGACCACAACATGGATTACAAAGCAATTTACGAACAGGCCGTACAGGCCGCTGAGCAAGCAGAGGCTGACTTCATTGCCAAGTATGGCGAGCCGATGTACTGCGGCTTTGCTTGGGTTGACATCTCCAACGGCAGAGACCCTTTCGTTAACTGGTGCAGAAAAAACAACGTTGGCAAAAAGCACTGGAACAGGGGTTGGATGATTTGGAATCCAACTAGCAATTTCACTCAGTCAATGGACGTGAAAGAAGCGGGTTCTAGTGCCTTTGCCAAGGTGCTCAGAGACAACGGCATTGATGCCTACATGGGATCGAGAGCCGACTGACATTACAGCCTGTTGCCCCTGACGGGGGCAATGGAGTGCAATGTCGCACGACTTCGGAAATCACCATGCTAAACATCGATCAAGTTATTGCCGCTTACGCCAACGCTGACATGGAACTCAGCCGCTTCCAAGCACAGGAAGTTCTGTCCCGTGTCTACCCCCTGTACGGGGGCGAGACAGAGGTTGAATCCCTCGCCAAGTGCTTGCGTGAGGATGCCTTTGAACGGGCTTGCCTCATCAAAGAGGCACAGCGTCTTTGCCTTGAATGCTGACATTACAGCGGTAAGCCCTGCGGGGTTTACCAGTGGAATGTCCCACGGAACGGAGAGCCAATATGAGTCAAACACCGCAGAAAAATACTTACCCACTGGATGTCGCCATGTACGGGGTTGCCGACATACAGGCATTCATCAAGGATATCAAAACCTCATTCACCTACAAGGCTGTCGGGGGCAACATGATTGTGGCGGGACTGATGTCCGATGCCCAAGAGTTACTTGTCATGGGCGACAACGAACGTGCCCGTAAGACCCTCAATCGTGCCAAGGCTGTCCTGTTTGAAATCGTGGACGGGAGAATGATCGGCAATGTAAACCAACAAGGAGAGTGACCATGTACACCGCACAAATTGACAGATTTGGCAACATCATTGTTTGCAAGGGTGATCGGGAGCGCAACGGCTATCGGATCTTTTTTACTGGCACTTACAACGAGTGTTTAAACAGAAAGGTAATTGCGGCATGAAAATTTATCAGTTCTACATTCTCAAAACCCTGATCTGCATGACGGGGTTTTTGATTGGTGCGTTGGCCTTGGGCAGTGAGTCACTGCTCTTGTTTTGGGTAGCCATCATGTCGTTGGTTGCCTCTTTAATTTTCTACTTTGCAGGAGAGTGAATCATGGATGCATATACCGCAGTCGGCATTGCCGAGGGTTTCGTTGAAGCCAAGGACGAGGATCAAGTCATTGCCGCATGGCAGTACTTGGTTGACACTGGCATGGCTTGGACGCTCCAAGGTTGGTTCGGACGTACTGCCGCCAACCTTATCAGTCAGGGAATCATCAGCCCTGCCAGTGTTTAAACATGATAGCGATACCCTCTTGCAAAGGATATCGCTTTCGTTTACACTTACGTCTTGATTGAATTTTTAGCGGTGAGCCTCTCGGGTTCACCAGTGGAAATTCCCACTTCAACGGAGACCATCCATGACTTTGCCTATCATCTACACCACTCGGGAAGACTGGCTGACAGCCGCTGTTCTTGAGTTGAAGCCATTTTTCCTGATCAATGGCGTGTCAATCAGCGACAAGATCAGAGTGTCTTGCGCTCTCCCCTCCAATGCCAAGCGCACCAACTTCAAGTCAGTTGGCGAGTGCTTCCCCAATACGAACAGTGCTGATGCTCACTTTGAGATTTTCATCAGCCCTGTACTGGCTGACCCCGTCAAGGTCTTTGAGACCCTCATTGCCATGCTCTGCCACACCGCCAAGGGTGCGCTGAATCACGGCAAGCCCTACCAAAAAATTGCCGATGCTATGTTGCTGTTGCCCAATGGCACAGCCTCTGCCCGTTATAAGTCGGTGACTCATGGCGGTGCATTCGTTGCCGCCTATCAGCAAATCATCGACTCGCTCGGTGCTTATGTCCACGCTGAGTTGTCAGCCTCTGTTGGCAAAAAGCAAGGCACTCGGATGTTGAAATGTGTGTGCCCATCATGCGGCTACACAGTGCGGCTCACTGCCAAGTGGGCATACAAAAACGGCAACCTCAACTTGCCGCTTTGCCCCAATGAGGGTGACACCCTCGGCTTGATCTAAAAAGAAACCAGTACCTAGGAGAGAGAAAACATGGCCTCAATTCCCACACTCAAAAGCCTGTCGTCCATCGACAAGTTCATCATCAACGGTGCAGTGAACGTCTTTGGTGCACCCGATCACATTCGCACCGACAAGGACAAGATGGTGCGTTTAAACTGGCTCGGTGACCTGATCGAGAACGGCACTGTGACCGTGGACTCAATCAAAAACTGCAAGCCTGTCCCTGACAGTGTGGGCGTTGACAGTGCCGCTCTTGAAGCCACAGCCAATGCCGCAGGACGTGCCGAGGCTGTCGCCCTCGATGCCATCAACAAGGTGACCATTGTTGCTCAGAGTGTCAGCACTGTTGCCAAGCAGATCGATGACCTGACAGTCGCAGTGCGCAATGCCACTGTCGCCTCACAGTCAAGCCTCGATGAGGACAAGATCAATGCAGAGGTTGCCAGTGCAATTGCCAAGGCGTTTAAACCCTTTGTGCAATCTGTCAAAGATGCCAAGGCCGAGGTTGTCGTTGGTAATGCTGTCAAAGCCACTGTCGTTGACAGCAAGTCTGCGTTTGACGTGTTCGGTGTTGACGTTCGTAATGCCAAGGGCAACCCCCTCATGGTTGACATTTGGGACGCACAGGATGCACCCTCCATTGACCCCAACTTTGTGTGGCAAGAGGGAATCTTGAAGCACTTGTTGCTGTCTCAGAATACAGGCGAGAACGTATGGTTTGGAGGCCAAAAGGGTACGGGTAAGTCAGAGACTGCCCGTCAGTTTGCCGCTCGGACTGGACGTTCATACACCCGTATCAACTTCCACAAGTACACCACTGCCGATGACTATGCGGGTGCTGTGGGCT
>JAUKPQ010017775.1:0-11801 GCA_032273045.1 Chloridella minuta
AGTTGTCGTTTCCTTATCTCTATTTTGATTCGGCTAGTTTCTCTTGCTTGCATTATAGTTAGCAAGGCTCCCAGTCGACCATATTCAATCACAGCATCGTTAACGTCTTTGATATGAGCAGGCCAATCAGGCATGCTTACGCTGTATCCTAGTTCTACTGCACGGTCCACTAGTTCCATACCGGGCAGATCTTGGTCTGGCACCACAATAACTTCTTTACTTAAACTACGAATTAATCTTGCTTGGCTGTCGCTAATGGTGTTGTGCATTAGCGCAAGGCCGCCAATTGACAGTGCATCAAAGATGCCTTCTGTCACAATCACATACTGCCAGTCTGCATGTTGCAAATCTGTACCAAACACATAGCCGGGTTGTGAGTGATTGATATACTTGGGAATCTTGTTGTCTAAGAATCTAGCAGTCCAGCCTACAACCTTGTTGTCGTATGTAAACGGAATCAACACAAACGGTCTAACCCAATGAATACCATCATTCTTGATAGAAGTCATTACAGGAAAGTCTTCAGGCACTTGACGTTTGCGAATGTACTCCCAATAATAAGGAAACTCTGGGGTGACTACTTCTGAGTAAGGCGGAAAGTCATCGAACTCTTCAAACTCAATGGCACTAAGAGCATTAAAAACTTTTTGTCTGTCCTCAATCAAGCCATGTATGCTACGATGACGCAGGCTTTCGAGATTGAGCATTTCAATTTCGTTGTCTGGAACACCCATCCAACCTAGCAATCTACGTGCTTTGAAACTGAGTGTGCGTCCTAGAGTAAAACTTGCTGTGTAACTGCAATTGAAGCAATGATAGCTCCAACCTTGTTCAGTTACTTTGATACCGCCACGACCACGCTTGTCTTGCGAGTTGCCATTGTGAGTGCAACAAACTGCATTGAAGCTGAGCCAACCCTGTGGGCTGGGCTTGCGTTTTGCAGGCAGGTAACTAAGGATATCAAGCATCTAGCTAGTATAACACAACAGTTACACTAAATCAACGATACTGGACGTTTTCAATCTTACCGTTTGTAAAGATTGCGGTTGCGGCAACCGAACCTTGGAATTGGTATGGCAAATATCCCGAACCACCGTTGACAATAGTAACGCCAGCGATTTGGCCATTGTCACCGATAGTACAAGTTGCTTCCGCGCCTGCACCATTACCTAAAATTTGGATCAACGGTGGTGCAACATAATAGTAACCTGGATTGGTAATAGTGATTCCTGTTACTACACCATCAACTACTACTACGTTACCCTGTGCTCCGTAACCAATTGAGTTGTTTAGAGCAAGGCGCAACAATGGATGAAAGCCTACTACATTGAAATAATCCGATGTAGTCTCGCTAAAGTATTCTCTTGATTCGCTAACATCATACCAAACAGATTCGTAATTCTGTGCGGCTTGTACTTTTACTGTTCCTGTGTAGCCCACAAGGTCATATTTTACAGTTGTAAGACTAGAACCGTTGGTAGGCATGTAGCTACTGTAAAACTCAGTCATTTGAATAGAATTCTGAGGTTGAGGAGTAAGTGCCCAATCTGGCCACTGCGAGGGTGCTGTGCCAACATAGTTGTTTTTACCGTATAGGTCCGGGACGGTACACTCTGCGCTGGGAATAAATTGTGGAAGTATGCTGTCGACAATGTTGCAATCAGCTCGGGCTTGTGAATTTGCATCCACATACGCGGCTTGTACATAGCTACCGGCACTGCGTTGGATACTATAGCTAGCAGGCTGTGCCATAATATTAATAGTATCTTCTGTGTTAAGCACAACCTTTACTCTGCCTAACGCAGAGCTTAAAATTTCCATGTCTTTGGTCAGCAACAATTCGTCGCCTGCTTGGTTTACAACACGGAAAACAAAACTTGAACCGGCAATGTTTACTGGTTTTTCGTCTTGATTGATAAATTCAAATAGCAGGACATTATCCACGCCCTTGTTGATGGTTAGTTGTTTTGCGTACACTGGGTCATACCTCGCTGTAAAGTATCCGCCACTGGTGTCTATCAAAAGTACCCGGACGATTTGTTGGTATAAGTAAACGGTGGTTGAATACATAGGATCCTCGAAACAGTATTTATGGGTAACAATATATTTGAAAAGTTGACAGAAAAATATCCCTTTATAACGTTGTGCGTCTACGCTAACGTGGAATATGTGGGTGTAGTGCAGAATAGGGACGATATAGTCACAACTATCTACGATTTTGGCTCCGTCCAAACACAAGCAGATAAGCTAGAATTCCTAGATCTAGCAAGTACATGGTGGTGGGAAAGCAATCGTAGCATTCCTATCAACATATTTTTGCGCAAAGACTGGGAGAAATTCCGTCCTACATTACGTACATTTATCAACAAAGATCTGGAAATTTTACACGGGCCAACTTGCAGTTTGTTGGATATTGCTCGCAAAAAGAGCAAGCGTAAATCAATTACTTTGGTTAGGCGTATTGAGTAAGTTCATATGCAACGCCACTAGAGCCGCATAGCTCACAGCGTGTGACTTTTTAAAAGTGTAACCTTTAGAATCGTCACCATCCCATACACTGTCAAATACTTCAGTCCACGGTTTCATTTGTAAATGTGCTTTGCCTGGACGAATAATGGAGATAAAAGCAGCCATCCTAGGTATTGAATCCGGTTTCATATGTTTGAGTAGGTCTGTATAATTACCCACATGCACCAGTTGAGAGGCCCAGGGTCTGTCAGTCCATAGCCTCTGCCATGGAGGTGTTGCGTTTAACATTTGCTCATAGTGCTCGGGACTTTGCACTAGATTGTAAACGCTCATATTCAAGAAGTCTAATTTAAAATAACCACGCTGTTCAGCATCCTCGTAATCAATTGCCGCACATTTGTTTATAGGATCTACAGGAATTTCTGTGACATAGACACCAGAATTATGCTTACGACCAGTTTCAAGTCGTGCAGGTGTGTGTTGAATAAGTTTCAACACGCTATCTCTGTCGGCAAAATCGATGTCAATGTCTGCGCTCATATTTTTAACCTTGGTATTAGTACCTCTCGAGCAAATGCACCATGTGCATCTACACCCGGGTGTCCGTCAACATCTACCAACGTAAACCCTTTGTCTCTAGACCAATTACAAAAACCAAACGTGTCTAAATCTAAAAAACGTTTGTCTGTTGCCAACTGTGTTTTAAAAAAATCCAATAAGTATTCTTCTTCTAGTGTTTCCCCAACTGGTGCCCTAAAAACTAAAAAATCAACCTTTAGAGATTCTAGCAATGATCTCAACATGACCAAATCGCAAAACAAATTTATTCTCTCAGCATAAGGACTGTAAAAGAAAGCCCGACCTTCACTATACTGTTTATAAAACTTCTTGTCAAGTCCATACTTATTGGCCGATTCGATGTCTATACCACCTAGCAAGTTAGTACGCCAATTGGATTGGCCACTGAATGTATGCGGCCGAAGATTAGACTCTTCTGGACGTTGATTTATTTCTAAATTATCAATCCATAACTCATTGCGCAAATCAAACGATAACCCAATCAATGCAATAATTTTTTGCTCTGGATTTAGTTGACGTTGATGAATTAAGTCATGTACTGTAGAACGAATAATCCTTCTGTTACAACTACCTGCAATAGCTTTGTTGATCACAAAGCCACCTAGAGCATTGCCAACCACATTCGCATATACTTTGCCTACCAAAGTAGGGTGAGTATGTTCATCACTATAACTATCGCCGTTGCAATAGATTAATGGAAAGTCTGTCATGCTGTATCTGCTAGTGCGGCAACAATCTTGACTTGCTCTTCAGCTTTTGCCACTGCTTGTAATGCATCTGCTACTGCTGGATGCTTTTGAGCAAGTTCTTGAAGACGCGATTCTTCTGCCATCTTCATCTGTGCCCAGTTTACCACCGCTTGAACATGCGGGGCAAGTTCAATAGTGGGATACGAATTTCCCATCATTAGCCAACTGTTGCCATCATAAACTTCTATGCATTGATTGCTTCCGTTGTAGCGCATTTGCCCTACCAAGGAATTGCTAGAAGATGAGTTATAAAAACTAGGCCAGTTAGCATGGCCGCCATTAATGGTTATGCCTGTTCCTGGTGATATATTCTTAATCATGTTACCATCCTGCTTTTGTTAAAATGTCTTTGACAAACTCTTGATCTGCTGGGTAGTTGCTGAACTTCTTATGCCAGGCGTCAGAGTTAATGTACGGCCAAATAATAGCCACTTGTTCAGTGCTTAGATTTCCCAAGAACTCCGCACCCGATGCTGAATTATAGATTACCCAAGGACTGATTCTTCCTGCTGTAATGTCATAACACAAAGCATTGGCATTACCATATCTCAGAATATCTTTAGCAGGGTGCCCTGTGGCCTCTTCCCATTTGATGCTGTGCTCGATTGCTCGCTTTAATGCATCATCTACTGCTTCTACCAACAAATGTTGAATGAGATATTCTGTGTACAGTTGATCACTACACCAACGATCAATCTTCTTGCTGGTTTTAAGCAACCAGTTCATAAACTGTGGAGGGTTGATCACATGTGTGTTCACACAGTACCTGCCAAATTTTATAAACGCTCTGTAGTATGAACTTTCACAGAAGTCATCGTGTGTTTTGTTCTTAGCCGAGCCTTGCATGGATTCGTAAAATTTGATGTATGCTTGGAATCCAAGTCGTACACCAGGTTCATCCTTTTGCATGCGCCGACGTTTGGGCTCACACATGTGAACCTCAATGCTGGTTTCTTTGGCAAAGGATTTTTTACAATATTCACATACAAAGCTCATACTAATAGTATACGCTCCTGAATGTAGTTTGTCAAATATTCGTTTAACCGTTGGTGGTGCCCAATTGCCGGATGTGTCATTTCTGGTGGCACATATGGTGATCCAGGTGGGTATTCTTTTGGCTTTACTCCTTGACTGGCTTGCCAAGCAGTGGCACGCCACCCAAACTTGCCTATAATTTCAGGTTGGTTAAACAATGCCAACCTAGGTTCGTTGATACAATCCAAATATAGGTTATCTGCTTGTTGAAACATTAACACTCTGTGCCCGCGGCTTTTTAAATCAGCTATAGTGCTCAACATTCTATACATTAAGTCTTCCGTACGATCTAGAATAGAGAACACTTCTGTTTTGAGTTTAGTTTCTACAAATTGATTTGAATCTGCTTGTGTCCAACCATGTTGCCATCTGTGCGCAAACTCTTGATTCTGTGGATTGATCCATCGACCTTCAAAATCATTAACTTGTTCGCAGATGGGAATTTCTAACCTTGACACAAATGTCATACCTAGCACATACAATGTCGGTGGTGCTGTATAACTGTGCTTGAGTGTTGTGCGTAGTATGCGACTGTTTGCGCTACCACCTATAGCAAGACTAGCAGGATTGTCTAATCCTAAACTTGTTGCTAGGTCTTTGTGCCCGTTACCGCTAGCATACGATTCCATGTAACTGCAACCGTTGACTACTAGATTCATTTTTTGTCCTGGCCTGCACGACGATTGTACTCATCTATTTCTTTCTGTGTGGTAATCTGACACATTACATCAATCTCGTCATCTTTGTAATGCGGATATATGGCCGCCAGGGCTTTACGCTTTGCACTTTCGCCCGATACCTTCTTCTTAGGCGCAATCCAAGGATGTCGAGGTGTGCCCATGTTGGGGCTGATTGCTGTAGCACACAGCCATTGCAGTTTAGGATGTTTGCCTATATCAAAGAAATGCTTGTTGAGATAGTGGTTGCAACTTTGTACATAGTATTTTTGCAACTCTTGTGAGCCTTCTATTGCCGAACCCCAGCGCAACATCAGGAAAGTTGAAAACTTTTTACGTTCTTCTGGCGTAAGCTCGTCATAGAAGCCTCTGTTCTTGCGATCAAGCTGTCGCATTTCGTTGCCGATGTTTAGTTTATCCGACATTCATTACTCCCTTGTACACTTGATGCTTCTTGGGCAATAAGTTAAACCAATTCTCTTTTCTATAGTTATCCAGTATCAATTGCTGTGCTAGGAATCGATGCCAGTTTGCTTCATTATAGTTTTGTTCTTTGAGCACGTCAATAGATTTTTTAATGTTAACATGATTACTGAAACGAGAATTAGACAAAGTTTCAATCATCTCGTTACGGAAAACATATGGAATGCTTGCTAGGCCAATTGTACTATCAACATTTGCTAATACTGGCTCAAAATAGTTAGGCTCGTTGACCCATTCCAGGTATTCAAACAAGCTATCAATAAACCAAATGTTGATTGCCGATATAACCGTGGCTACCCTGATGTTAACATTCTCTTGCGAACGTAACCAAGCAATGTTTTTCTCAATATCTTCCCACTTGGTTCCACTACGAACTACTTCAGCATAAGGGCCAACAGCATCAATACTTGGGTGTACTAGAATTCTGTTGAATTTTGGCCAGTAATCTTTTACATGTTTGTTTTTGTACCCCAGTACACTAAGGTTAGTACTGTACATTATTTCAGGATGACTGCCTTGTGCTATCAACTTTTCCAATACTTCATAATGCTGTGGATTGATCAAAGGCTCTCCACCTGCAAAGTACACTTTCTCGCACTCACTGAGATCTAAGTCTGCAATTGAAATAGGCTTGTGGGCATGTATCTCTTCAATTTTAACTTCGCTTGCCCACAATGTGCTCAACGCTGGGCCGCAACTGCGACACTTCATGTTGCACAAATTGTTGTTGCGGAAATCTAAAAATTTTATCTTGTTTGTTTTGTAGTCGGTCTCAAAGATATTATAGCCGCCGCGCCAACCACTGCCGCCAGGCGGGCATGAGTTCATACAACCCTTTGGGATTTCTCCTCGTAGAAATACACCACCAATATCGTTAGTCATTTCCTCTATGCTATTATACGGAGCTCCGCCGTAAGCGCAACACGGAGCATATTTTCCATCAGGCAAAAAACTGGCACCTACCCAGGGAGCGTTACAATGTATCATGTTGTTTCTTCAGATTATACATTACAAATAGTTGGTCTAGCATTTCTTTCATTGCCGGATCCTGTTCACACATCTGTAAAACTTGATTTATCTCGCTACGATACATTTCTATTTCTGGGCTGATATCAGTAACGTATCCAACTAGTTTGCGTTCAGTCTTGCCAAACTCTCGAGCAAATATTGAACCAGCTACTCGTTCATAAATGTAAGTTGCGCCTGGCTTAAGGTTTCCCATTAGTGATTTCTCCCGCCTTGGAATACACAGTTAAACAACATGTGCATGTCGCCATCATTGATTACACGATGGAACGCACCATCAGGGATAAGGACAACACTACCAGGACCTACATTAACAGGTGCTGTATCTTCGTCGCCTACAATCATCTTGCCAAATCCTTGGATAAACACATACACTTCTTCTTGTCCTGGATGACGGTGCCCGCGTGTTTGTTGCCCACGATACAGTTTAGTTGAGCTTACTACAAGATTGCTTAGTGTTTTGTTGTCACGTAAGAGATAGACTTCGTCGTCTTTGACAATCTCTCCGCCGATGTCCGATGAGTGATAGAATAGTTCCATTACCAGGCCTTGTTGTAATCTACAATCTCACAGTTCCGACTGATATCTTTAACAAAATAAACACAGTCTGGTTCTGGTTCATCATTTAACGGCACTGCAAGCATTTGCCCATTCTTGAGTTTGGGTGCATACCAACTTACTTCGTGATAGACATCTAAAATTTCAATGTCAGGGAAACTAGGTCTGTAACTTGACAGCGGGTTAAATTGGAATACGCGGAATCCACGATCGTTAATTGACGTTAGTGGCAATACTTCAAGATCACCAATGTCCGGTTCTCCAATTAAAATTTGCCAATCCATGGGCATTTTAATTGTAGCGTTACCAATGCGCAAAACAAGAGCAGGACTGTTAAAAGATTCCAGGAAAATTAAAGGAATAAAATGATAGTCAGGGTCTGCAGGATTTGAATTGTCTAATATAGCAAATCGCATATCGTCTACTTCTTCCGGTAGATGATTTAAATCGTAATGTGTGTTATCAAGGGTTAGTATTCTCATAATGTATAATACAGTATTAGCATCGCAAAGTCAAGCGATTTTCATCCATTCAAGTTTTTCCGCAGTAAACGGATAATTGGCTTCTTTGTAAAATGCTTTGCGTTTGGTCAAATGTCTTTTTGCGAATTTGCACGTACTCGTGATATCCCATATTTCCACATGGTCTTTATCTTCTGCTTTACGGATGCCGCGACCAATGGACTGTATAACTCTAACAAAACTTTTACCAGGCTCAATAAGCACCAAATTAAAAATACGGGGGATATTAATACCAACAGCAGCCACACCATAAGTTGCCACAATGATTTTATCTGTTGCTTCGGCCACTTCGTCATACTCACTTTGTCTATCCTTTGCTTTGGTCGCGCCCGATACAAACACCGCACGGTCTCCTAAACGTTCAACTAGCTGTCGACCGCATTCAGTTCTGTCTACCAACACCAGTGTATTGCCTGTAGCATTTACTTTGTTGATCAAATCTGCCATTGTGTCTAATCTGCCAGATTCTTCTAGCAAATATTTGAGTTCTTGTTGATAATCATTGTACTCAACATGGTCAACTAGTTGTACAATGTTAACATGACATTGTGCTAACACACCTTGTTGTTGTAATTCGTTTGCTGACAGTTTTCCAATCACTGGGCCAAGGCTTACTAACAACGCCTGACTCTCAAATTTCTCTTTGGGAATAGTTCCTGTGAGTCCCCAACGAATAGGAATGTGACTCATTACACCTGTGAGCAAGGTCTTCAGCGCATCTGCTTTGGCCATATGCACTTCGTCGACCATGACACACACAACGTCTTCAATAAACTCACCGATGGTTGTTTCAGCAGTGCCAGATTTTGTGTTTTTCAACAACACATTGAGACTTTGCCAGGTACAGATAGTATGAGTGCGTCCAGCTTCTTTACGATCGCCAAAGTAAACACCAACATCAAGTCCTAGGTTAACGTAATCTTTTTCTGTTTGTGTAACTAGACTCTTGTTAGGCACAATTACAATGCTTCGACCATATGGCTCTACTGCGGCGCTGAGTGTGGCTGTAGTAATTGTTTTGCCTGCGCCTGTGGCTACTTCTTGTATGCTTTGCGGATTTTCCAGGAACCTGTTGATGACTTCTACTTGGTAGTCCCTTAACATAATAGGCTCGCCTGCTACAGGATGTCCTTTAGGCCATGTCTTGTATGCCCAACGATTTTCTTCTACTAGATCAAAGTTAAATGTAGTTGAATATGCACGTTGATCATCTAGGTCAATGTCATAGTTATACTTCTCAAGTATAGGAATAATTTCAGGTAGCAAGTTTGTGTAGGTACTACCGCCAAGTTGGAAGTAACTTACTTTGCCATCCCAACGACCAAGTCGAACTGCGGGCAGGTATCTTGCATACGGTACGTCATATTTAAAGGCGTTGACGAGTGCCTTGCGAGCGTCAAGATCAAGACCTTCAATCTTGATATTAACTTCGTCCTTAATTACAATGGTTGCTTGTTTCATCTATATAAACTTTAGTAATGTATTGTCGTTGTTGTATTTCTCTTAGGAGTTGTTCTCTCGGGATCGTTTCAACTAATTGTGCCACTGGAAAATACAAGGGCAACAATTTAACATGATCAAACTGATCAAACCCGCGGCTACTAAAAAACTCACGGTTCTTATCGAAGTATTGTCGCATTAGTTCTAATACTTCGTATATTCTTTCTGTAGGTGTTTCAAAGAACCTAGCTACAAAATCTGGGTTGTAATGGTTAAATGGTTGGAACGCATTGTCACCTATGTATATATCGTTATCGATTGTTAGATCGTGCAATGTTTTTCCAATCTCTACATAGTTCAAACACACGCTACCAAACGCAGGATTGAGTACTCCGTATTGTTGCATCAGCGTCTCAGGTAACACTTCTGTGTTTGGTAATCCAAACCAGGTGCAAACAAATCGCGGGCGTGGTGTTTGACTTGCTGTTTCACATCGATGAACTGCAAGGTTTAATTCCGCAAGTGCCTTTTTCACGCTGTCGGGTGCCTTGAACCACCAAAGTGTTTTTTGTTGTTGCAATAACCCATGGTAGCGTTCAAATATGTTGTGCAAATAATTTAAACAATCTTGGTCGTCGACATTAGTGAACTCTCTCTCTATGATATGTTCGTGACTGTTTATAGTATCAATACAATTACGAATCATAGTTTCAGCGCGAGCTACTTCTTGTTCTTTGCTGTTGAAGCTATAGAACCGATCCGGATGGTCCGGTGGGTACTGTTCTCGTAGGCGCATACGCTCAAGCCAAAGTTCGGCCACGGGCGTATCATGTATTTTAAAGTCTAGGGTATAGTCTGCACCAAGTTCAACATGCAGATATTGTTGCGTCATCTGTATAGTATATACTTATCGCAACAAAAAGTCAAAAAAACAGGCACCGAAGTGCCTGTATAAAATCCCGGGCCGGAGCCAACCAATGCCCAGGAAAACTGTTTATCGGAGAGGTCTTATTGGCATTGCCTCTACGCACACTGCGGGGTTAACCTTTATGCTCCGTAATACTCTAAGCTCTTTACTGTAAAGCCCGATTCACAGGCCTCGTCTGCTTCGTGTTGTGTATCTACGCTATACAGATACAAATCACCATCCCAAACTTGATACATATCAATCCTCAAACATTAAAATCAAAAACGCATAAAACAATGACCAGCCTAGGTGCCCTAACATGAGCAACATTAAAGCACCAATCCAGGGCATAGTTTACTCCTTAGTCTTAACTGTGGTCTTAAACAAGAATCCAGACAGGATATTCAAACCCCAGGCCTGCAACCATGTAACTTCTTTAACACCGGTTACTGCATCAACTAGGCACCCGTTCCACAGCATGTAAACAGGCCAGCTCAGTAAGAAGCTAACAAACACTAGGAACACAATGCCGCCTAGCACAGTGAGGAGAATTTCAAACGCTTTCATATTAAGCTGCCTTCATACAAGTAGTTTCTGCCAAACGCTTCCAGTTAGTAACTGACATCTTGCGCAAGTCTGCAATTTTGATTGCCATACGCAATGACATCTCACGCAAGCGAGTTTGATTGTCGTTCATGAAGTCAATGATCTCATCTTGCACACATGGGTCAAAATCGTAGTCTGCAAACAACACACCGTCTTTGGCAATTTGCTTGATACGCAAGAGCTTGTCGCGCATTGTGTTCAGTGTCAAATCCAGATAGTGACAGCGCGATTGCAAAGCATCCAAGTGATCGCGAAGTTTTTGCGACTTCATGCCGTCGAACTTCAAGTTAGTAATGAAGATAACTGAACCTTTGAACTCGAAGCTGTCAGGAATGCCTTCACGGCGCAGGGTCGACGACTCGGAGAGCCAGGAGATTTTACGCTTTTTACCTGAATCGAGTGCGCCTTTGAGTAAGTTAAGGGAGACATCGTCCAGCAAAATGGAATCGCAGTCATCGAATACCACGACACAATTTGTGTCGCTATACTTGTAGAGCGTTTGATAAAGTCCGATTGGGGTAGCAGAACCTTTAACGACTTCGGCACGGAGGCGCTTGCCTGCCAACTTGTCAAACATAGTAGCTTTGTCAATTTCTTGCTCCACACCAAAGGATTTACCAACACCAGGAGGGCCGCTGACAATCATAGCACGGATGTCACCATTGACACAGGCCTTTGTCATCTCATGCAAGATGTCAAAACGCTCACGAATACGTGTCATAATTTGTTCTTCTGTCTCTGCCTCTACAAC
>JAUKPQ010017786.1:0-11789 GCA_032273045.1 Chloridella minuta
GGGCCTGAACCGATCTGAACTGAAGTCAGAGACGCTGTTCTGCATTACTGATTCTGTGCCTGCGATACTGAACAACGAAGTTGTGAAGTAAGCCTTTCTATTGCGCCCCATTGAGTGATAAGACAATGACCCGAACGCTTGTTGTACCATCTGGTAAGCACAAAGGGCGCGCGCTCGATGCGATGACCGATACCGAGGTGCATACTCTATGGGCTGGATGGAACGGATCACCGAACCTGAAGAAGACGGAATTCTTTCGTGTCATCGTGTCAGAGATTGAGACTCGGACTGGTCGGAGTTATTCGGCGCGCACGACGGTGGTCGAGACTGGTCATCGGTCGATGTTCGCGGATGACGGACCTGTCATGGATGACGTTGTTGAACCGTATCGGATGACATTCGGGAAGCACAAAGGCGAATTGATTACTTTGGTGCCGATGAATTACCTGCTGTGGTGCGGTGAGAACATCACGAGTGGTTCGGTGGCTAGGCTTGTCGCTGCTGAGATCAATCGGCGCGGCGGTTCGGTCCCGTCATCGGGTGTCGCAGTCTCGAAGCCTGTTGCGAAACCTAAGAAGTCGAAGCGTCATCGGACCTTGGATGACTCCAAGACGCATTATCCCTGGGAAGACAGAAACGGTTTCGTGCATTCGATTCCGCAGGACGTATTGATGACAGGGCGAGAAAATGAGTTGTGCCCGTTTGATGTGACCGATGTCGTTTGTGGTATCGAAGAGCAGTTCGGTGAATTGGATCGTGAGTTTCGGGAAATGTTTTTTTGAGAGGTGCAGTTCGATGTTGAAGAGATCTTCGTTTGAGAAGCGAGTTACAAGCAAGCTGGAAGGCACGTCCGTTGTGACGGCGAGTATTCAGTTGTCCGGTCAGCGCGAATGCGTTGACTCTGAAGTCGATTCAGCATTTGATGAATTGGTGGACGGCGGGATGGAGCATATCTACGGGCCGATTCTTCAGAAACTGAACGTACTGTCGGGGCGGCTGGCAAGTGAGGTTGGCGCGTTTTCTACTCCGCATCTTGGCGGGCGTGTCAACGAAGAGATTCAGAAGGTAATTAGCGAGATCAAAGCAGAACTGGAAATGCGATGAAGAAGTCCTTCGAACCGTTCGTGCATGAGGTGATCCGTGTAATCGATGGCGATACTCAGGTTCTGATGCTGGACCTTGGTTTTTCAACGTTCAAGGAGGTGACGACAAGAATTCTCGGTCTCGATTGTCCGGAGAAGTCGACGTTGGCAGGCCGGATGGTGAGAACGGCGGTCCAGCAATGGCTGGAACTATCGACCAAGACCAAGTTCAATCTGACTTGGATCAGCTCCGAGGTCGACATGTACGGTCGGACTCTTGGAGATTTCCGGTGCAATACGTCGAAAGAAACACTGGCGACGTATATGCTATTCCTTGGATTTGCAAAGCCGTTCGAAGAGAAGCGAGTTCCATGGACTCCGGCGGAATTGAATTACGTTGTGGCGAAGTGTCGGGCGATTGGAATTATTGGTTGAAGGAATGGCAGCCGATGCTGGTCGGATTCAAGTCTAACAATCACCCACAACAGACTCGGCAGGCTGGTGCAAAACGCCATGTTGATGACCGAGCGTTGCCAATGGAGGAGTTCGCCCCGTTGCAGGACCGGTTTCAGTTTACTGTCGATGCGGCGGCTGCGGCGCACAATGCGAAGCTCCCTCGGTTCTTCAGTGAATCAGAATGTGGGTTGGAGGCTTCCTGGGCAGGCGAGCGGGTTTATTGCAATCCACCGTACAGCGATATCGAACCGTGGTGCCGGAAGGCATGGTCGGAAAGACTCGCGGATGTGATCGTGTTTCTGTTGCCGGCCAATAGGACGGAGCAACGCTGGTGGCAAGATACTATCGAACCGTTTCGTGATCGGACTGGCAGTGTGTTGCGGGTTGAGTTTCTTCCGGGGCGTCTTCGCTTCCTGAAGCCAGGTCAGAAAGAGATCGGGCCGAACGAGCGACCACCATTCGGTTGTGTTCTGTGCATTTGGAACTGGGCATGCGGTCCGGTGTTTACTGATCGGCCAACATTGTTTTAAGGTAATCGCGCAAGAATACGCGCAATCGTTGCGCGATTCGAAGGATCGATCATGAGCCATTTCAATTGTGACAAGTGCGGTATCGCACAGATTGATTCACCGGTCGGCTACATCGCAGGTTGCTGTCATCATCCGCCTGAAAATGATCGTGAAGTTCTTCTAATGTTTGGCGGTGACGGGAGTCTCGATCGTAAGGGATTCTATTCGAGGTCTCGGTCTGCATTCTTCTACAGTCGTGAATCAATGCGGCAAGGCTTGGCGGTTCATCCGGTGCAATGGCGCGAGGTTGGTGATGGCAAAGATTGATACCTCAGAGTTCGTTGTTGGCGAAAAGTGGCTGTTTGTTTCAAACGATCGCCGCAATGGTCCAAGATAAATTACGATCGCGTCTGTCGGTCGCAAGCTTGTTAAGTTCAAAGAGACTCAACTGGTCGTAGATGTTGCAAGAGATGAAGCATTTCGATACACGGCATGGTGTAAGATTTACGGCGGGCAAGGAACCGTTTATCGAACTGAAGCCGCATACGAAGAGGCACGACAGCTGAACAAGTTGCAGTGTAAGTTCCGGTCTGCTGTATCCGAGTTCATGTTCTGTTTTGGGTTGACGAAACATCAGATCACAGAAGCCGCGAAGATCCTGGGCATTGATCTGGAAAAGAACGAGTAGAGATCTCGCAATTGATGGTCTCGGCGTATATGCTATTCCGATCAGGAGCAGGGCAATGAAGGCGCTTACAATTTGGGAACCCTACGCTTCACTTTTGGTGATGGGGCTGAAGGAATACGAAACCCGTGGATGGGCGACGAAGTACCGCGGGCCGCTGATCATTCATGCAGCAAAGCTGAACGACAATGCTCGCAAGGATGATATCGATCGAATTGTGACGATGCTGCGTGAATACGGCATGGACAAAGAGGCTGAAGCCTTGTTCGAGTCGTGCGATCGCTCCTTCGGTTGTGCAGTCGGAGTTGTCAAACTCACAGCATGTAAGCCAATGATGGACGGCGGCAGTGTGATTGAGAATGCTGTCGGCTTCTTTGGTGAAGGCCGGTTCGGCTGGAAGTGTGACAATCCTCGCGAGTTCTCTTCACCTATACCTATAGTTGGTAAGCAGGGATTATGGAATGCGAACCAAGAATTGATTGATGCTGCAAAGCAGTTAGAGAAGGTTTGAGGCTTCAATGATGAACGTAGTAAATGATGCGAAACGTGAAATGGTTGTTGCTCGCATAGCAATGATAGCCTCATGCAGCCAGGAGACGGTGAATCGCCTGTTTACAGATCAGTCAGTTGATGAACTTGTCCGGTTCGAACAGGAAGTCAAGGACGGCAAGAAGGCGATCCAGTACGGCAAGATCGTTGAACTGTAACGAGTGAGGCAAGCGACGTTCCCGATACAGAACAGAAATTCCGTGTATCGAAGTGGACGTTTTGCAGTTTGTGTGGTTTTGTTGGTCGACCGCATCTTTGAATATTGTCGTCTGGCAGACAGTTTCTGTTCATCCATCATTCAATGAGGTTGTGATTATGAAATGTCTTGGTTCTGCATCGCATGGGACGGCTGTTTGGGTTTCTGGGTTGTTCCCGGAACAGAAGTCTATGCGGTCGGATATGCTGTTCCATGGGCGTGTTTCTGGCGAGCGAATGAGAACCGGATACGACATTGACGATCTGGTCAAAGATCTGTGGGCGTTCAATCCTGAGACACTACTGCAATACATGGAGACGAGGATGATGCTGGCGAGCGGCCATGTGATCCTGATTCAGTCAACGCGAATTGGTGGGGTTGTGTCCTGCGTCGGCGTCGTGTTCGATGAGAAGTTTTACCCGTCCGGATTGACCGGTCGGTTTCTTGATGAGTTGGTGAAGAGAGAGGGGAATCATGGCAAAGAAGAAAGCGAAGGCTGCGGAGCCGGAGTTAAAACCGGAGGCGGATCCAGAGGTCGCAGAAGGGCAATTGGCTGTCCAGGATGACGCGGAGGCGATTCCGAAGGGGCAGTTGGGCGACTGGCGGGAGAAGATTCCCGAAGCGGTCCAGAAGGCGACTGAGGGTTATGTCGCTCAACTGCGGGCATACAATGCCGCGAAGAACGAAAAGGACGTCGCCAAAGCGAATTGTCTCGCCGTAATGGATGAATACGGCATTGACAGTGTTCCGATTGACGAAGGCGGGAAGCGGCTGGTTCGGTTCTCTGAGATGAAGCTGAAGACTGCGAAGGCCGACGATGAAGGCGACGGTTGATGATATCCAAGCAGCATTGCTTCGCTTCGTGATTCCTGCTGACAATGAGTATTCAATGCAGCGTGTGGTTGCAGAGATACTCAAGGTCAGCGGATACGATTATCGACGTGAAGTGATCCTATCCGATGCTGATCGAATCGATTTCATGGTCGGGGCGATCGGGATCGAATGCAAGGTCGCTGGGACTGCCGGAGCAGTCATGTTGCAGTGTGGTCGGTATCTGGACCATGATGCCGTCGAAAGTTTGATTTTGGTCACAACAAAGGCGACTCACCGACGTATATGCTACGACAGTGAGAAGCCTTTTTGTGTTGTTGTGGTCGGTGGGTTTTGACGGAGACAACAGTCATGGGTTGGAAGCGATTTCATTTCGAAGGCAACCAGTTCTTTGATGGTGTTTCCGGTTCCGATGACTGGCGTCGGTTGCGGAAAGCTTACAGTGATTTCACTGACGATCAGTTGCTGGATGCAAAAGAAGCAACATATCGCGGAACTCGGTCTATTGAAGAACGTGAAAAGCGTCCGAACTATGGGTTCCGCAGTGAACATGACGGCGAAAAGACTCTGCGAGATTTCTTCGTTCAAAATGATATGTTGGGTTTGATTCCGCCGGTTTAGCTCAATTGGTAGAGCGTCGAGCTTGTATCTCGAATGTTGCGGGTTCGAGTCCTGCAATCGGCTTTTTTATGGAGGGCATGGCAGTGGAAAAATTGCAGACGAAGAAAGAATGGCTGAATGACAGAACGGTAGCGAGTTTCATTATTGGTGGAATTGCTGCCTGTTCCTTTTCAGCGGCAGTCTCAGTGTTAGTCTTCGGCGTCGGTCTCGTGGTGTTGACGTTTCAGCAGGCTATCGGTGCATCGATATCGTCGTTCTGCGTGATCGGATTGTTGTCTACTGGGATTTTCACGCGAAGCGTTTGGAAGTCCGTATTGGCAGAAGCAGAAACTAAGACATTCAAGGCTGAATGATGAGTTCATTCGTTGGCACAATGGCTCTGGCCTATTCAGGGAAGCGCTGGCAGATTCAGTGTCAACCGCATGCTGCCATGATGCTCAAGCGGTTGTTCCCAAAGATCAACGTCAATGCCGTTCCCATAGAGTTGCCGGCTGATGATGAAACGTGCCGGGATCTTGAATGGTTCTGCTCGAGGTATCCGCTGGAGAGCAAAGATACGCTGACCTTGTTTCGTCGCGCGAATGCGTTCGAACAGAAGCAGGGTGTCATCGATAAGATCATCAATGAGGGCAAGGTATCCCGGGAATTCAATCTGGCGGTTCCGCCCCGGGACTACCAAAAGATTGCTGCCTCTTGGATGGTTGAAGTCAAGAGAGGTTTGTTGGCCGATGAAGTGGGGCTTGGAAAGACATGCTCAGCAATTGCAACGATCGCTGAGTGTGGTGATGTGCCGGTTGTTGTCGTCTGCGATACTCACCTGCCTCGCCAGTGGAAGAGAGAACTGAATCGGTTCTGTCCGCGGCTGAAGGTCCACATTGTCAAACAAACGACTCCCTACGATCCGACTCGTGAAATGGTCCGTGGTCGTCTGATCAAGCATGATTACCCGGACGTGTTTATTGTCAGTTACTCGAAGCTTTCCAGCTGGGCGCGGGACTTGGCGGATACGCACAAAGTTCAAACCGTCGTATTCGATGAGTGCCAGGGACTGAGACGTTCGGAGTCCGAGAAGTACACCGGTGCTGTCTATTTGTCCGATAAAGCCGAACGGGTGTATGGGTTGAGCGCAACGCCGATCTACAACTACGGCGGCGAGATGTACAACATTGGGCGTGTGATCTACGGTGAGAACTCGCTGGGGACCAAAGAAGAGTTCTTCCGGGAATGGTGTACCAATACCGGTGAAGAGCGAAAGGCTCAGTTGAAAGATCCCGCAGCGTTCGGCGCGTGGATGCGAGCGAGCCATAAGATGCTGAGGCGAACTCGGAAAGAGGTTCGACGTGAGATTCCTGATCTGTCTGTTATCACCCATACTGTGGATTCTGATCCGAAGTATCTTCAGGCGGTCGAATCGCAGGCAGGGGCGCTGGCTCGCATGATTCTAGCTGAGACGGAAGCCAAGAAGGGCGACCGGATGCAGGCTTCGTCGGAGTTCTCCAATACGCTGAGACAGGCAACAGGTTTAAGTAAAGCCCCATACGTCGCTGCGTTCGTGGAATTGCTGATCGAGAATGGCGAGCAAGTTGTTCTGTCTGGCTGGCATCATTCATGTTATGCAATCTGGATGGATCGTCTGAAGGAACACAATCCCGTCCTATACACTGGGCAGGAATCGCTGACGCAAAAAGAAGAATCGTTCCGGAAGTTTCGAGACGGCGAATCCAAAGTCTTCATCATTTCGAATCGATCGGGCGCGGGCTTGGATGGTCTCCAGTATTGCTGCAGGACAGTGGTTGTCGGTGAATTGGACTGGTCACCGATGGTGTTGCATCAGCTGATCGGGCGAGTTCATCGAGACGGTCAGACTGATCCGGTGACAGCGTACTTCCTTGTGTCGGAGGATGGTCTGGATCCGATCATGGAGGAAGTGCTGAACATCAAGAAGTTCCAGTCCGAGCGAATGCTGACGGAAGGGGAATTGCAGTTGGAGCAACGAATTGATGCGTCTGCCGTCATTCGAAAGCTTGCAGAGAAATATGCTCAGAAATCGTTTAGCAGAAACCGCGTTTGATTCGTATAGGCTACAGTGAAAACTGATTCAGGAAGGGGTTACACTATGTCGTTCGTTGTTGGTGTTCGTGAATTGAGAGATGCGTTGTCGTCGTGCATGATGGCGACCGGAAAAGATAAAGACGGATTGATCTCGAACGTGCATGCAACTCTATCCAGAGGGGCAATTCGGCTGAGAGCAACCGATAAGGATGTTGCGATTGTCATCGACTTGGAGGCTGATTCATTCGATCCCGCAGAAGTCATGCTGCCAGTCAAACGACTGTCGGCGATCCTGGCTGAATCAACGGCTGAAAAGGTTGAGATTGTCGTTGACGAAAAGAACATCACCGTGAAGTCGGATACTGGAAAGTTCCGGCTCGCGACTGAGGATGCGAGAGACTTCCCGCCGGTCTCTGCTTCAGGCTTTGATAACTGCATCAAGATTCCGTCGGCAGTTCTGCGAAAGCTTGTCCATCGAACAGCGTTTGCGACCGATGTCGCGTCGACTCGGTATGCCTTGGGCGGGGTGTTGTTTGAGATTGGTGATAGCGACTTGGTTTGTGCGGCAACTGATTCACGCAGACTTGCTGTGGCCAATGCGGCTGCCGCTTTCCATGGCGAACAGAAGTTTAAGCCTGCAGTGATCCCAATGAAGTTGCTGCGACTTGTCGAGAAACTGCCAGAAGGCGATGTTGAGATCGAGATCACTGACAATTCAGCGTTCTTCCGTTGCGGAGGTGTCTCGTGTTCTGGCCGATTGGTTGAAGGCCGGTTCCCTCGGTACAGGGATGTGATCCCGAAACGAAGCAACCTGATCGTCAATGTCATCGCATCGAAAATGCTCAGCGCAGTGCGTCAGGCGATGATCGTAACGGACGAGGAAAGCCGTGGCGTGGATTTCACTGTCGACGGAACCGAGATGCGTCTGAAGTCATCTGGTGCGATGATCGGGAGTTCTGAAATTCGCTTTGACATTGAGATGCAGTCAAAGGGCGACGAACTGACGGTCACAATGGATCCGAAGTATGTGTCTGACATGTTGAAGTCTGTCGCGCCGGAAGATGTTGTGTCCATCGCGTTTGTTGATGCCGATACTGCGGTAGTGTTCCGCAACGGTGACAATTACCTGTATGTCAACATGCCGTTGTCGAGAGAATAGCCATGGCGAGCGTTACGACGTTGATACCGGCATTTGGTGGGAACCGAACCAATGCGGACAACCCCGGGTGGATTCTCGGGAAGTGCGACTGGATAGGAGTTCCGTTTGCCGGCGGTATGCCAGAGGTTCCCGGACTGAAGGCCCGAACGATCGTCGTCAATGATTTGCATCGGCATATCATCAACTGTGCCAGGGCGTGTCGGGATTATGCCCCGGGAATGATTGAATACCTCGAAATGACGTTGTTTCATCCGGATAGTCTTGCGGCGGCTCAGGAATACTGCAAGAGGATCTATTTGCCAGAATTCGTTTCTGATCAAGACATTGCTGCAGAAGTCGGCGGATTGAACGGATGTCACTTCGGCGCTGCCGTGAACTACTTCATCACTCAGTGGATGGGGCGAAGCGGTGTCGGCAGTACAGACAAAGAGTTTGAGGGGAACATATCAACCCGCTGGACAGCATCCGGAGGCGACAGCAACACGAGATTCCGATCGGCTACGAATGCAATCGCAGACTTTGCCAAAGAATTTAGGCGGTGCAACTTCACCTGTCTGGATGCGTTCGAGTTCATTGATTCAGTGAAGGACAGTGATTCAGTCGGGTTGTATTTGGATCCACCATGGCCGGATCTTGGTGGCAGTTATCGTCACAAGTTCAGTGATGCGGATCAGAAGCGGTTGGCCGATAGGCTTTCAGTCTTCGACCAAACGAAGATCGTATTGCGGTTCGGTGATCACCCGTTGATCAGGTCACTCTATCTGGAGGAATCCGGTTGGGAGTGGCGTGAGGCGACCGGAAGGACTCAGGGAAATTCGAAACAGCAGGAAGTGTACATCAGCAAGAGATGTGAATAGCAATGAAGACAGTCCTTCAAACAATCGGTGCGGTCGTTCGTGAATGCGACATGATGGATCTCGAAGCCGTCTCGCGCATCGACAGAAGTCATCTGGAAGGCGGATGGATGCCTTTGGACTTCGTTTCATTCATGGCTCGCGATCGATCAGTCTGCACGATCATTGAACGCAATGGCGTCGTTCTCGGGTTCTGCTGTTACTACGAGTTCCCTGGGCGAATCGTGATTGATCGGATTGCTGTATCAGACACGGGGCGAGGACACGGCAAATTGTTGATGGCAGACCTGAAGCGTAAGATGTTGAAGTCGGAAGTCGCATTCATCGACTTCATCGTATCGGAGCGCAACACGAAAGCACATTTGTTTCTTAGTGCGGTTGGCTTCAAGGCTGTTGATGTCGATTCTCACGAGGGCGATGTTACCTATCACTTCAGACTGTTGCGGGGTGAGTGATGAACGGAGTCATCTATCGTCCGTATCAGAAGGCGGCAATTGATGGGATCTGGAATGAATGGGATTCCGGGGTTCGAAGCACGTTGTGCATATCGGCAACAGGGACGGGAAAATCGATTTTCGCAGCTGGAACCGTCGATCGCATTCCGGAGGAAAGTCGATTTCTGTACGTCGTTCATCGCGCTAAGCTTGCTGAGCAGGCCGTTAAGCAGTTCCGGAAGTTCACAAACAAGTCGTGTGATTTGGAACTGAGGGTACACGGTAAAGGCAGAACGCATCGCGGGGAAGCTCAGATCGTTGTTGCTGGCATTCAATCTCTTCAGAATCGACTCAAGCGATATTCGCCTGATGAATTCGCCTTCCTCGGGACTGACGAAAGCCATCGGTTTGCGGGCAATTCGTGGGCTGAGATTCTAAAGTATTTCAGGCCGAACCATCGTATAGGCTACACCGCAACGCCGAACCGTCATGATGGTGTTGAACTGATAGGACCCGGTTGCGAGTTCGATTCCATTGCGTTCAATATGCCGATCGTCGATGCGATCTCCGAAGGATGGGTTGTGCCGTTCCGGTGGCGATTGGACCGGTGTCGTGATATCGACGTCGATGCGATCGAGCGGAACGGAAACGATCTGTCCCCCGGTTCCGTTGAAAAGCATATGAGCCGGGATCCGGTCATCGCCTACATCGTGAACAAGATGATCAACGTTGCGGACGGGCGCCAAGGCATCATGTTCTGCGCTGGAGTGAAGCAAGTCTATGCCATGGATGCCGAGTTCAAGCGGCGCGGGGTGAAGTCTGTGGCAATTACAGGCGATACGCCGGACGTTATTGAATACTGGCGAGACAGAGACTTCAAAGAGAATCGTGCTCAGTTCATTATCGGTTGCGAGAAGTTCATTGAGGGATACGATCACCCTGGCATTGAAGTGATCGGCATGTGTGCGCTCACGATGTCACAGACTCGATACCTGCAGATGGCAGGGCGAGGTTCTAGGACGATCGGTGAACCAATAGGCGAGACAGCAGAGCAGCGTCGTGAGTGGGTTCGGAATTCCAAGAAGACTCATTGCACGATCATGGACTTCGTTGGAGTTTCAAGACGACATAGCCTTCAGTTCGGTGTGAATGTCCTCGGTGGTTCCTTCAGTCCAGAGGAAATGGAAGAAGCGATTCGGCTGGTGGCAGATCAGGGCAAGGAATTCGAGATTCCGACAATTGCTGCTGAGGCAAAGAAGAATGTTGCTGAACGTCCGAAGCCGACTTCAGGCGGTACGTTCAAGTTCTACGATACCGCAGAAGAAAAGCGGTGGTGCTACAACCATTACGCTGATCCGTTCACGGTGCTTGGATTGGATACGAAGGCTCCGCAGCGGGAAGTTCCGGAAGAGGAAACATACGGCAGACCGTATCAGGCCGCGCGTCAGTATCTGGTAGACAGCAAGTTGACCGAAAAAGAGATCATGGATCTATGCCAGTATTCGGTGGTGTATCTTCGTGACGTTCTTCGGAAGCGATCAGACGAAGGGTTCTGCACCTATCCGCAGGCTCGGAAACTTTACAACTTCGGGTATGACGTGGCAGATATGCGATATGCCGAAGCAAAGCGAAAGCTGATCGAATGCCGTGAGGCAGAATGGTTGCGACCTGTTCAGGACGGACCGAATGAAAGGTTTATGAACCGATGAATTCGTACTGTGAAAACGTCGGCTGATTGTATAGGCTATTTAACGGGAGGGGACATGGTAATCAATCAGACGGACGGATATCCTGACGACAAGAAGCCAGGCATGCAGATTCGATCGATAACGATTGAGTCGATTGAAAGCGCAGACTCGGGCAAGGCTGCCATTATCGCCGATCTTGCAAAAGGCGACCGTTCGACATGGAGCAAGAATCTTTCCGGCAAGCGTGGCTTGCAACGCATGGAAAAGATATTTGCTGTCATTTTTGGAATCACCAACATGGTGGAACATCGGCGTATAGAATCGCACGGTACATCGTTCAGTTTCATTAGTGTTCGCGTTCCTGCGAACGTATAGGCTACGAAAGGGCAAGGGTTATGATTCAGGCTGCATCGGAAGAGATTTTATTCGGTCACAAGGTTCATCCATTGGCGGCTCGGTTTCCGCTGTTGGAGGGACCGGAGTTCGATGAACTGGTTCTGTCGGTGAAGACCGACGGACTTCGGAAGCCGATCAAGAAAGATGCTGAGGGGAACATCGTTGACGGAAGGAACCGTCTTCGCGCTTGCATGAAGGCGGGAGTTGAACCGGCCTTCTCGCAGCTGAACGAACACGACGACATTCTGACGATCATTCTCCAGGAGAACGTTCTTCG
>JAUKPQ010017796.1:0-11783 GCA_032273045.1 Chloridella minuta
GTGCTCCCTTCTTGTTTGGGGGCTGTGGGGGCAACAGGAATAACTTTGACTCGGAGGAGTACTGCCTAGCTGTCTGCAGCAGCTCGTGTAAGTCCCAGGACTGGAGCCTTCTGACCCCTAAGGTGTCGACACCACAAGCCTGATTCCTGTCCCCAGGCTGCTGCAGATTGCCTCTGTGTCTGTGTTTCATTTTCTTTCTCTGCCTCTTCCTGTCCTGAGTGTCTGGTGCCTCTTACCCAGTCAGAGAACTGTCAAGGGGGTTTAGCTGCTAATCCTCTAGTCTTGTGTTCAGTATTACAGGATTATCATCTTAACAAGATTAATGAAAACAACTTGAAAAGTGACGAATCATGGATTATGTATATGTTCCAGAACCTATTCCAAGTGTGCCAGTTCGTGGCTCACAATTACAATATGCTGTTTCTCGCATCTTCTGTGTTGGCAGAAATTATGCTGCTCACGCACGAGAAATGGGCTTTGATCCGGATCGTGAACCACCGTTTTATTTTACAAAGCCAGCCAATGCTTTAGTTTTAAGTGGTGCAACAATTCCTTACTCACTTGGAACCAAGAATTTTCATTACGAAATGGAATTAGTGATTGCGATTAGTAAACCTGCATTTAGAGTGTCTGTTGAAAATGCGCAGGATTATATTTATGGTTACGCCTGTGGTTTGGATATGACCAGAAGAGATTTACAAATTAAAAGTCGCGAAATTGGACGTCCCTGGGACTTTGGTAAGGCATTTGAAAATTCGGCTGTGATTACACCGTTAGTACCTAAATCAGAAATTGGTGAGCTCAATCATGGAAATATTGATTTATTGGTCAAGTACACAAAAAGTATTACTTTTGTGCGATTTCTTCAACTTTTTGCTCATATTCCAAGCGACTTAGTACTACTTGATACATGCAATATATCAAAAATGTAATACTTCCTACTGCAAGTAGGTTAGTCAATTCTTTTGCAGTTAAAGTTGTAAACAAAAGTTGTATACCAACTGCAATGGTGGAAGTTACAACAAGAATTCCTGCTGTCTGTAATGCGGCTTTGAGTTTTAGATTCATATATTCCTTTGTTTCTTTATGTGTATATTATAGCAAAAGGGCAATTATTTGTCAATTACAGCAAAAGTATTACTTTTGGAAATCAACCAGTCGCTTGACAAGAATTCCGTGTTCAGCGTCCATTTCCTCGTGGCTGAGGTAGAAGTCTGTGGTGGGGTCATAGTAGCGACCTTCTTTGGGATCGTAATATAGCACCCGTCCTGATGCATACTTGAATGGTCCTTCTAGTCCGGCACGTGGGCCATACTTTTGGCGCATCATGTCTGTTTCAAACTTGTCTGCAATAATCTTATAGCCCATTTGGAACTCCTTTTTGCTTTGTATGCCACTATTGTAGCAAAAAGGGAATTATTGGTCAAGTACTACAAAAGTACTACATATTGTATGGACATTACAGTTAACGATTATCTAACTTGGGAACGAGCAGAACAAGGTGACTCTGCGGCAGAACCCATACCTTGTGCCAGACATTTCCCTGGATGGTGGAAAAACCTGCGTGGGGATCTGCGTGAGTATATCCCAGCTAGTGACAATCACAAAAATCATACCGCAAGACTTTGCTACGGGTTACGAGGAGTGAGTCAACTTGGATATACTATACCGTTGAATTCAGCATTACACAATGGTGTCACTAGAGGTGCCTGGCGGTATAGTCAGTTGCTTCAAGAAATGTTACACGGAACTCAATGGGCAGAAAAAAATAACGACGAGTATGTTTGGGGTCAACCTATGATTCTTGCTTGGCCGTGGAGAGCAAAAATGTCTAAAGGCTGGAGATTGCTAATAAACGATTACTCACTGGGATGGGAAAAAGATTTCCATTGTTTCTCTGGGTATGTAGAAGCTAATCATGGCTCGGGATTCTGGGGCTGGCAGCAACCAATGGATCCAGAATACAATTACTACAATGTTGAGACCGTGGTTATAATGAAAAACCAGGCTCGTATTGCGCCTGGTTCTGCTGTGTTTTCAATGATACCAATTTACGAGCCAGGGTATACGCCTGTTCCGTTTGCTGGGTATCCATTTTAGTTAGGAGACAGTTTGAGAGGGTCGTAAAAATTCAGTTCTCCGGTGAACTTAACTGTTTGCCCTTCAAGAACTTGTAAACTGCCCGGACCTGAAAATTGTGCATTTTCTCCTATGTGCCCTGAAAGAAGGTATGGTTGCCAATCTGGGTCGTTCCATACCGGTTGATCAATGATGTTAAAACAATAAGATCCTACAGTACTATACCCACAAATTAATACGTCGTTATTTTCGGCACTAATTTCAAAACAGAATTCCTGTTTTGCATCTTTTTTATTTTTAGCAAAAATAGCATTTATTGGTGCTAAGGAAAGATCTACTAAAACTGTATTTCCATTTTCTTTTGTTGTGCTTGCTACCCAATTAATCGTTGGCGAAAGAGTGAACTCTTTGGCGTTCCCGTCAATTATAATTGTCAATATAGCATCAGGGCCGGGTCGCACATGGCAAGTTAATTCAAGTGTATAAGTTGATGACATTTTTAGTCCTTGTTAATATTATCGATCAAAAATCTACGTGGAATATTCTTATAAAAAATATTCAACATTGGATCTATTTTACTATTTATCGAATATTGCTTTAACAACTCTTTGTTATGAGCGCATATGACTCTGCTTTTGTTGTAAAGTTCTAGTTGAGAATCCCGCGACATAGTACTGATTTCTTTAACTATCCGCATAATGGCTTTGTATCTTGCTGGGCCCTCAAGCTGATCGTAACTTTCGTCCCATAGATTACCAAATGTTCTAAATCCTATTTTTTGCATGTTTTTTAGAAAATTTGCAGGAGCATAAACAATCAAGGGTTTTTCTGCTACAATAGTTCTTACAGTTTTTTCGCTGGGGGTAAACGTAAATCCACGAGTCATTGTCTCAAATGTTATTTCAAACAGGTACTTACTACCAAGATTAATCAAACTTGTTGATGGATTATTGCTGCGATTGTCTCCGTATTTTTTATCAACATATTGATCAGTTAAACTATACCCGTCGATGCTGCCAAATGGCAAATTATTGCAAAAACTACGAAAATTATGATGTTTCAACATTCGTTCTATTTTATTTTCTACAGGTAACCAACTATCTAACTGATCATATATCATTTCTGGCCGATCAAATATTTGAATAGATTCAGGGGCTGGATGATTCATTATACTGAGTAAACACTTTTGTTGTAGATCTAAATCTTGCCAAATATCATATAATGCCAATAACCGTGGTGTAGTCCTGCGTCCAACAAACAACGCCCAGGTTTTGAAATTATCTTCTAACACTGGCGCTGTGTCGCACCAATATGTTTCACTACGAGTAAATTCATCGCTGATCCTAAAAATCTTCCAAAATAAATTTGTCCAAGATGTATCTGTAATCATAGCATTGGGGCTAAAGACGTATACTGATTTAGGATCTCTACCAGTTTCTTCAATAATTTTTTCAACTGCTGGTACTACTAATGAATGAGTTAAACTTAATCCTTCAAACTGAACATGTATTACTATCTCATCTGTCAGAGGTACGGCACGAAAATTATTGCAAAACTCTTCTTGCCTAATCCAATAGTCCCCCGATGCATGTAAATATACCAGAGTTATATTTTCTTTTTGCAACAAATTTTTTACTTGTATAATATTAAAATCTTTCATCTCTCTATGACCTTGATACGGTGTTTTATAAAAGCCTCACTGTCTAATACAGTAGGACATTGTTGGCATATCAAATGTGCTTTACCAAAATTTTCAATAAAATTTTTAACGTCTGTGTCAGTACAATCTAATCCTATACTACCATTAATAAAATTATCAAAATAATTTACCCAGGCGTTGGCATTGGGACTGCCGTGTGCTGACCATGCTTCTCGAGTCAATGCGCTGGTTGAACATTTATAGATTCTGCCTTTCCATAACATAGGACATGTTTGTTGATGGCAATTTGCGTATGCCAAATTAGGATTTGAATGCCAAGGTTCCATAGTAGCATACGTACCTTGAAATGTTTGCGTAAACTGCTCAGGTCTGTTTATTTGTAAACGTAACCCCGTGTCTGTTATCCATCGATTGATGCCATACTCATGTATTGATTCCCAACGATACGTACTACGCAATCTATCTATGGTATCTAATACCTTACCATCAGTGTGATTGGTTATCTTAAGTACAGCATTACCATCTTTGTATAACCATTCTACTACGTCCCAGTGTTTTTCAAGCAACAATCCATTGGTAGGAAAACGTATTCGACTATTGGGTAGTAGTTCACGTACACCATTGAGCCAAGTTAGTACCTGTGGATTTATCAAAGGTTCTCCGCCCATAAATCCAACATCTTCAACATCAATACGTTTTAACCAATCTGCTAACCATGTTTGTGTTTGTAACCAGCTGGCATATCCTTGATGAGTGTAATCACTATATGTACTACATCCAGCGCAACTTAGATTACACACTTGTGTAAGCATGATTTCTAAAAAAGGAAGACTGGGTTTCATTTCCAAAAATCTCGAATAATAGCATCGGACACTTGATGTGGTTTGGGAGTACCATGAAATACTATCACCGAAGCATCAATTCCATAAGATGCAGGGGCGCCTGGGCGACGATGAGCTCTTCTTTGAAAATCGTAACCCCCATTCTGACATTGCCAGCGATAGCTTTCAAATCTTCGATCTTCAAAAAATCTGCGTTGGTTAATATTTAGCACATGATTAAGAAAATCTTGGTCCCCAGGAAAACGTCGAATATTTTCTAACACATTAGACTTTTGAAACTCGTCCCATATCCAAGAAAACTTTTCTACATTGAACCACATAGCACTAGAATTAATAGTACTTGTACGTGTATTTTGTAGGTATCTAAAATCTCTAATGGTCCAAAAATATTCAGTTGATAATTCAGTTATCCAAGTTAGGTCTCGTACCATAACTACATCAAGGTCAAAATATAACAAATTGCCTTGGTGGTGTTCAGAATTAAACAATTGCATCTTGTACCACCAAGACTTCCTAGGACCACTTACTCCCCAATCATCCAGTATATGTTTGATCATGTGTGGCGGCACACTACGATCGTGTTCTGTGTATACATGAAAACGTATGCCTGCAGGTATCGCACGGGTGAGCATATTGTAGAGTTTTTCTACATATTGCCAATCATATCCGTTACTGTGTATTACGCAGGCACAATCAATTATGCCGTCAGTGCGGGTTCTATTCTTTTTAGCCATGTTCCTCTTTTTAATTCATCTACTGTGTATTCTGTGTGGCAAATTTGTGTGAGCCACAGTTCTCGATCTTTTGTATAAGGCTGTTCAATGTCTGCAAATCCTACACCAACTGGATAGGCCAAACTGCCAAACTCAACTATGGGTCTTACTCCAGCGATAGCCGCTTGTATGCCCGGTCCTGAATTGTAGTTTACCACAGCATGACAATCAAAATGCATGTCGTAACTATCGTATGTGTTTGATAATTTTCTTGGAGCTTCAACGCTCGCTCCTGGAGGTAAGTTATTTAACATTAGTCTACATCGTGGATGTGGACGTATGGTAATAGGCCTATCTGTGTTGTTTCTTAATATCCCAATTGTATTTTTAACCCAATCACTCATGTTGATTCCCGCTACCTGTAAACTACGGTCATGTTGTGCGGCAATAATAATGTTGGGTTTAGACATTACCTGAGTAGCCAAACTAATCTTTAGTTTTGCTGGCCTATCCCAATCCAGATTGTCTAAGTGTCCGTAATAGCCTTGCGAAGTAATATTGTTTACTGCTATCTTCCAGGTGTTGCCTCGGTACAATGCACCAATTTCAATTATAATCACTGGCTTGCCTTGTGCTCTGTAATGCTCATATACCTGTTGATTGGACTGCATACGACCATGCCATAGTACTGACCAAATTACTGCCGCATCAGATGTCATGGAATTTTCTTGAGTTTGGATTCCTCTACTTTGCAAGCAATCTAGTACAGCCGACATTACTGGTCCAGAATTTAAAGCACATTGCAAAGGAAAATAGGCTACGTTTTTGATCATAAGTATTTTTGATGAAGTACACAGTAATTACCACATTTAACGAAGCCGGCTATAAACAATATGGCCAGCGCATGATACGAACCTTTTTGCAAAACTGGCCA
Organism: Chloridella minuta; assembly: GCA_032273045.1. Taxonomy (NCBI): domain Eukaryota; class Xanthophyceae; order Mischococcales; family Pleurochloridaceae; genus Chloridella; species Chloridella minuta. The sequence continues at coordinate 6,229 of JAUKPQ010017796.1, forward strand.
CAAGAAGTCACGCTTGTGGTTTACGCAGAAGGGTGTACAGTTGAAGAAACTGCACCAAATCTTGTGATTAGAGATATTACCATAGTAGATGCTCTAACTGTTTTCAAAGAAGCCTGGCGAGATGTTCCCAAAGCCAACGGCAACGTTATGGATGACCCTGTGCGTTCAAAACGCAAAGATTCTGGCAAAGGATTTAAATGGGACGCTGTTCGTTTCAGCCATAAAGTCTACAGCATTTTTCATTGTGCTAAAAACACCAAGACTGATTGGTTGATTTGGATGGACGCAGATACTGTTTGCCATAGCCCTGTTGCCATTGCTGATATTAATAGGTTGTGCCCTGACCAGCATGACTTGTGCTTTTTAGGACGGCAAGGCAAGTATACTGAATGTGGATTGTATGCTATGAATCTAAATCATTCTATCATGGAACGTTTCTTGTGGGACTTCCAACGCATGTATGATGACGCCGAAGGTGGTATTTTTAAATTAGCAGAGTGGCATGATAGTTTTGTGTTCGACGCTGTTCGTAAAAATCATCAACTGAACGAACTAGACTGGTCAGGACATTTAATCACAGGCGAAGGCCATCCGCTAATCAACAGCGAATGGGGTGCATACTTGGATCATCTCAAAGGTGATAGAAAAAGTATAGGTCGTAGCAAGCTCTTAGATCTCAAAGTCAAACGCACAGAAGCATACTGGCAATGAACTGGATATTTTTAAATAAAAAAAACTCTGACGAATACATTGAGATGTTTGCGGCAGGCTCCGATACTGTACCCACTTGTTTAGAAACGTGGCACTATGAAGATAGCACAGATCCTCTTGTGCTACGCGGTATAATGAAACACAAAATTATCAAACGCTGTTGGGAAGACAAACGTGACTTTTACTACATGGACACTGGGTACCTAGGTAATCGACCAAATCCTGCAAATCCCAACGGTTGGAAATATTGGCACAGAGTTGTGCCTAACAATTTGCAACACGATGCAGTAATACAGCGTCCGGCGGACCGTTGGCAACGATTAGACATAAAGATGCGGCCAGAACAAAAACACAGTCGCAACATCTTGCTGGTTGCTCCAGATGAAAAGCCTTGTAGTTTTTATGGCATTACCCTAGACCAATGGATGCAGACAACTATAGAAACTCTCAAACAACACACTGACCGTCCTATCCTAGTACGTGAACGTCCTGCATCGAGGTGGGATCGTAAAACACAACGGGCTGAAGATTGGCTCATGGATGTACATGCTGTGGTCACATTCAACAGTTCTGCGGCAACTGAATGTATACTAGCTGGTGTGCCAGTTTTTGTTACAGCACCTTGTAATGCCGCACGTCCAGTAAGCAATTTAGATTTGACCAAGATAGAAACGCCATGGTTTCCCACAGACGACGAACGTCATGCATGGGCTTGCCATTTAGCATATGGACAGTTCCATACCACAGAACTAGCGGATGGTACTGCCGCAAGAATATTACAGGAGACACAACATGTATGAAAGCCACGGATGGTGGTTCCCAGATACTGAAACACACTTTCCACAAATGCTGACCAAGAGTGTGAGCAAAGGTGGGCCAACCGAATACCAATATCAGGTTAGAAATCGCAGTCTTAACTACATAAAACAAAATCGTGTGGCATTAGACATTGGTGCAAACGTAGGATTGTGGAGCAGAGATTTAGTAAAACGTTTTGATACTGTGATTGCTTTTGAACCTGTTGCTATGTTTAGAGAGTGTTTGGCTCGAAACGTGTTTGCCAAGAACCTGGAAGTACGGTCAATTGCACTAGGTGATCAAGAAGGCATGATCCAGATGATTATTACTGAGGGCAACACTGGACATACACACGTTGACCCCACTAGTAAAAACGGTGATACACAAATCACTCGCTTAGACAGTTTGAATTTACCTATAGTTGACTATATCAAAATTGATTGCGAAGGGTTTGAGTACCGTGTGTTACAAGGTGCAGAACAGACTATTCGTCGTTGTCGTCCCGTTGTAGTAATTGAGCAAAAACCACATGACGCTTATAGCAAAGACTATGGACAATTTGCCGCAATTGGTCTGCTAGAAGATTGGGGCATGAGCAAACTGGATCAAGTCAAAGACGATTGGATCATGGGATGGAACTGAGCACCGTTAACAATCCAGATAAAGGAGCCCACGATTCAGCGCAATGGTCACGTAAATGGACTACAGACAAATACGTTACCAAACGCAGAGCAAACTTCGAAGCAGTGGATGCTTACTTGAATCAGCCTGTGGGCTGTATGCTAGACATCGGTTGTGGCTTTGCTTGGGATTCGAGATGGTTTAACGAAAAGTATGGCACAGAGCTTTGGTTACTCGACGGCGATTCTAGTACCAATGCTACCAAGCCCGAATCTGCCAGTTACGGAAATTGGAACACAGATTCTAGCGAATTAAAATTTTACCATACCTTTGATTTCTTAGATGCTAAATTAAAAGAACTGGGTACAAAAAATTACCATCTAGTAGACGCCAACAACGTCAATATACCCAGTGATGTTAAATTTGATCTTATCACGTCATGGCTCAGTTGCGGTCATCACTATCCTGTAAAGACCTACATAGATCTCATGCGCAAACACTCACATGAAAATACTAGAATCATATTAGATATTAGATGCAAAGGCACAGAAACAAATTTTATTGGTGTGGATGGATTTGAGATTGTGAATGTTGTGTCTAATGCAGGCGGTAAAAAACGTGCCACCGTGGAGATAAAGTTATTATGAAAAGTGCATACTACGAAGAATCAGTTCGCCAGGGTATTGAGTTTCAAAAAAGCAACAAAGCCTGGGCAGGATACGATGTTGTAAAATATCAGAAAAAGATCAAGGGTCTAGTAGATCACTACGGCGCTAAGACTATATTGGACTACGGGTGTGGCAAAGGATTGCAATACCAAGAACGATTACCCTATGGTGGCAGTGTTGGTCACGAATTGCCAGAATCTGAATGGAAGACATTTGACGAATATCTGGGTGTAACTGTATACAAGTATGATCCTTGTGTGACCGGCTTTGAACAACTACCTCCTGTAGGTACCAAGTTTGATGGTGTTATTTGTACACAGGTGTTAAACAGTATACCTGATGATGATATGATCTGGGTAAGGGAAACACTGGAAAATTATGCCACAAAGTTTTGCTTTATCGGTGTTAATTTTCAACGAGAAGCCAAAGAAAAAAAGACAATGTATGATCCTAAATTTTTTCGAGAGCCTCGTACCAGAGAGTTCTTTCGCAGTTATTATCAAAACTGGAAAGGCAGTGATCTATTCTGGTGGTGGAAAGATCGTGAACACTATCCAGAATGGATCAACGACCAACTCAACGGGACCTGGACAGATGTTCCTAGTATATGGACTGGTAAGTACAAATATGTAGAGGTAAATCACAGATGATTATAGATCCTAAATATCAAGAGCAGTTGGCTACCATGCACAGCCAAGGTCGATTTGTCAGGGGTAGTAAAACCTTAAAGAGTGTACGACCATTCTTGGAAAAATATCAACCCACTAGTGTGTTGGATTTTGGTTGTGGACACGGTGCGCTAATGGCCAGCATACAACAAAACTACCCCGACATGCGTGTGGAAGGTTATGACCCAGGAAATCCTGACCATAATCGTATTCCTAAACGATCTTTTGATGCTGTAGTCAGTGCAGACGTGTTTGAACATATTGAACCCAATCACTTGGCAGAAACATTACGTATGATCAGTGACAAAATAATTGTTGCAGGTTGGTTTAGAATTGCTTGTTATCCTGCAAAAAAACATTTACCAGATGGTCGTAATGCTCACTTGATTGTGGAGTCACCTGCATGGTGGCGAGAACAACTGCTTGCTAACATGGATATCACCATTGTTTCTGAAGATATCTCAGTGTTTGATAAAAGCCACAAGTGGCCCGACGTTGTGGGACACAACTATGATGTTGTGGTAGAGGCCAAATAAGGACGGAACTTTTGCCAGATGCGGCCTGCTTGTGCATCTGCATCCGACCAGTGTGCGGCAGCCAAATCATATAGCCATTGCTCTCGTTTAAAAATAGCAGGTGATTCAATTTGAGCAATATCTCGATTGGCCACATTCCAAGCAACACAACTCACATCATCGACAAACACAGGTATACCGGCACATACTGCCGCTACACTTGCACTACTATTAAAGAACACCGCGGCATGAGCACCAGTTAAGTTGTCTGCCAGTTGAGTGTTTACAGGGTCTGCTACTATAATGCTGGTGATTTCATTATTTTGTCTTTTGTGCCACTTGTGAAAATCATCTGGTCTATAATCTCCTGGATGAGGACGTATTATGATCTGGCGTTGAGTATGTTGTCGAATTTGTCGAATTTTTCCATTAAGCCATTCCATAGGATCTAATGCTTTCATAGAAAAGCCGCCGTCACGTTGCATACAAATCAAAATATGTCCTTGAGGATTTGATCGTGGTGGTTGTAATTCAATGTGTAGTGCCTGGCGGATTTCGTCCCACTTGCTCGAGTCGCTGTTATGATTGGCATATTCAGCGCGATCGTAAAACGGCCCGTTCAAACTATATCTTAGATATCTACTGCCATCATCTGTATACTTCCAACAACTGGCATCAATGCACATGGTTTGCAGTCCACGTCGGCGTTGTTCTGCTATGATTTCTTTGCGTAAAGTTATGTTACGGCCGCCTGTGTTGGTAGTTGCCCAACCCAACATCACCGCTAATCGACTGGGCGTGTAAACATAATCGTGTTCAACACGCACTCGGCCTCCAGAACTGGCAACACCTGTGGCAAAACTTTCGAGACATTGACTTTTACGTGTGTGCTTTTTTACGTTGGCCACACTGGAAACGTAAACTACACAATCAAGCATTGTTTAATATGCGCCAGGCAGTACCATCACGCATTTCCACTTCTGTAAATTGACAATATGCTATGTGTCGTGCCCATGCTTCCACTTCATCAATACTGGGTATGCGTGGATTTTCAATTGCATCAAGGCTTTGACTACACAAAGGTCCTGCCGCATTTGGCCCTAATGTGATTGCAGGCTTGCCGTGTAACAATGCTTCTCCAGCGGCAATGCTAGAGAATGTAATCAAGCAATGTACATCACGATCTAACGCCATTTCCATAGTGTCATTGTTAACTCTAGTACTACGACCTTGTTTGGTTCTTACGATAACGGGTCTGTCAGAGTACTTTTTGATTTCTTCTTGTACATTAGTCAACCAATCTTCTAAAACAATATCATAATTGTTCAACAATTTTTGACTAGGCGGGGCTATAAGAATATTTGTGCCGCGGCGCATTTTTTTTGGTCTAACATTGGTTTTTTCTAGTCGGTCCCAAGGACGTTCTACAATATCACCAAACCATTGTACATCGTTTCGGGTAATGCGGTGGAATATTTTTTTCTTGCCATTGCCAAAGTAACCGGTGTCTATGTAGAAGAAATCTCTTCCAGATTGGCGGCAGGCTTCCATTTGTTTGCGTTTTGTAATACCAC
>JAUKPQ010017807.1:0-11777 GCA_032273045.1 Chloridella minuta
ACGGCCGTACAGAAACTGAAGTAGAGTTTTGCTTTGATCCGTTGTATTGGCCCATGCATGATTGCTTCTCAACTACCTTTCCTAACCAAAGTGAGTTCCAAGCATGGCGTGCCGGATTCCGTGAGGGAGTTAAGATGTGTTTGAATCAAGGGCGTCGCCCAGACATTACTGAATTCAAAGATCAAGTGCATCGACGCAACTTAGATCATTTGACCATATGGCATAACATTGGCCGCGATGTAGAAAACGGTATCTGGGCCATTGCCGGAAGTCGTATGGGAACCTATATGACCATGCTGACACAATGGGATTATCGCGAAGTACAAGACTTTGGTGCCTTAGAAGAACTATGGGCAACAGTCAAAGACAGCAATCCAGAAATACTAGCAGGTCGTGTTGCAGAAGATCTTGACACACAGTTGGATCTTCCAGTTACCTATTATGGACCAGAAGAAAGCAAATTCTTTAAGTTTCATTATCACAGCAACTGGCACAATCGTGGTATTATGACTCGCGAGCTTGATGTTATCCGGGGTATTGAAGGCTGGTAATGAAAAAAATACTATTAACAGGAAGCAGTGGATTTGTTGGGCAACACCTAATAACTCGACTTGATACCGCTTTTGAAATACATTGCCTTAAAAACGACCTAAGGAATCACAGTGCTGTTTTGGATGAAGTCGTATCAATCAATCCTGATATCATAGTACATCTTGCTGCAAGAACAGAAGTTGAGCAAAGTTTTTACGAACAAACAACATTCAGCGAAATTAATTATACCGGTACTGTAAATTTAATTGAATCCGCACTGAAGTGCAAAAGTAAACCAAAGTTTATGTTTGCCAGTACCATGGAAGTCTACGGCTGGCAACCAGTCAGTGATGATATTAAAAACAACCGCATTCCAGAACGCATACCAGCGTTTGACCGTACAACGACTCCAAATCCTAATGCGCCCTACGCAGTGGCAAAATATGCTTGCGAAAAATACATTGAGTACGCTCACCGTAGTCAAGGGCTAGAGTACATAATTGTACGCCAAACTAATTCCTACGGGCGTTACGATAATACATTTTTTGTCACAGAACAAATCATCACACAAATGCTAACTGGTGATGTATGTGAATTGGGTTACAAAGATCCTTATAGAAACTTCTTGTTTATAACAGACTTGATTGATGCGTGGGAAACAATGATAGTTCAATTTGATCGTTGTGCTAACCAGATTTACACTCTGGGCCCAGACAACGCTGTTCGTATCGAAGACTATGCCACAATGATTGCTGAAAAACTTGACTGGCATGGCGAAATTAAATGGAATACCAAACCTGCTCGCCCAGGGGAAATTTACTTGTTAAACAGCAGTGAGAAAGATCTTAAAGAGTTAACCGGATGGTATCCTCGAGTGTCACTGAGTGAAGGTGTAGATCGCACAATAGAAATTTGGAAAAAACACTATGCCCGATGAGTTTACTATATCTTGTGTGAATGATAAAATTTGGAACCATGTGGATCTAGTTAGGTTTTTATCCAACCACCAACGCAAAGATATAACACTTTTTATTAACCCAGAAGCAATAGATTTATCTCAGCTAGGGTTATACGATTTGCTTGACTGTTTTGAGTTTGCATCGGTTAGAATCGGCACATGGAATCAATTAGAAACATCCGACAAGTATAACATTACAACCAACATAGGAAATCGATTCTTAACAGAAAACATTGCCGAAGTCACGGATACAGTCCGGCTACATGCCTGGAATGGACAGAAAGTTTTTTTAACTTGTTATGGCAGGCCAACAGCCAATCGTCTTGGCCTAGCTGCCTATTTGAATTCACACTATCCATCAATGAGTTTGGTACATTTCTCAGGTGGCGCTGCACTCAACGATTTAACTTTGTACGAGCTTGACAAGTTGGCAGAATTCAGAATAGAGTCAGTCAAGGAAGCAGTCGAGTTAATACCTCAGTTGCCCCGGCTGTACAACAGAGAAACTGCCTACGACTTTGCACATTACAAGTTTGATGATCCGTTGACTCAGTGTTATGAAAACATTTTTGTAGACATAGTTTCAGAATCACATGTCTTGGGCAATACTTTCTTTGCCACAGAAAAAACTACCAGACCCATGTGGCTTAAAAAGCCTTTTATTGTGTTTGCTTCAACCAGCTATCTATGCTATCTAAGACAAATGGGCTTTAAAACATTCAGCGAGTTTTGGGATGAAAGCTACGATGGTCACCAAGGGCGAGATCGCTTTGTTAAGATATTAGAATTAATTGATAGTCTAGCAAACAAGTCCACTAGTGAACTAGAACAAATGTATCAAGGCATGCAGGACATTCTTGACCATAATTACAATTTGCTGTTGAATCAAACTTACAATCCTACTATTATCAACATACAATGACCAACAAAGGCGACCAAGTCAACAAGGACTTTAAATCCAATTTCCTGTCCAGTGCAGAAGAAATGGCCGATATTCTGGGTCCGGGACTGTGCTTGGCCAAATGGAAGCAAGTCAGTCTACACCTTACTACAGGACTGAATAACTCCTGCTATCATCCGCCATTGCATCCAATTGATGCCACACTGTTAGCAGACAATCCCAGTGCCTTACACAATACACCTTACAAGAAAGAACAGCGTAAGATTATGTTACGCAACGAACGGCCCAGTGAATGTAGTTACTGCTGGACCATGGAAGATAATGGCAAGTTAAGTGATCGCCATTATCGTTCAGGAGAACCCTGGGCCAGCAAAGACTTTTGGCCCATTACCAAATCAACCGGAGAAGAAGATGTTATTCCTAGCTATGTCGAAGTTAATTTTAATCACGCTTGTAATCTTAAGTGTAGTTACTGTAGCCCTCAGTTTAGTTCCAGTTGGCAACAAGAAGCAGAGCAGTGGGGAGGCTTTCCTACTAGCACACCTCATAATGATCCTGCTCATTTTACAGGCACTCGTAGGCCTATACCTAGTCGTGAAGATAATCCTTATGTAGATGCGTTCTGGGCATGGTGGCCCACACTATATCCAAAACTAGAACACTTCCGTATGACCGGTGGAGAACCCTTGTTAGATAAGAATACCTATCGTGTATTTGATTATGTTCTGGCCAATCCCAAGCCCGACTTACACTTAAATGTAACCAGTAACTTTAGCGTGGACGAAAAGTCATGGCAGAAGTATCTGGGCTATGTTAAACAGTTATGTGAGGGTGAGAAGATAGAACACTTCATGCAGTATGTTAGCCTAGATGCCTGGGGTGCCCAAGCAGAGTACATACGCAACGGCTTGGACTTTGACTTGCTATGGGATCGGGTCAACCAATTCCTAACAGAGATTCCTGGTCGCAACAGCATTACATTTATTGTAACAATGAACAACCTAAGTGTTACCACCTTGGATAGTTTGTTTGCTGGCATACTTGGACTTAGACATATATACAGTACGGATTATCAGCGTGTATGGTTTGATACTCCGGTGTTACGCACACCTGCCTGGCAGAGCTTGCAGATCTTGCCTGACAGCTACACGGATCGATTAGAAGAACTATGGGCATGGATGCTTAAACAACAAGAAACAGAAGCTACTCGATTTAAAGGATTCAAGGACTACGAAATAGCTAGATTGGATAGAGATATTGCTTGGATGCGTGAAGGCAAAAAGATACCAATCGATCAACTCAATCAACTCAGAGCAGACTTCTATAGATTCTTTGCAGAACATGATCGTCGACGCGACACAGATTTTGTTAAAACATTTCCAGAGATGTTGGAATTCTGGAATCAATGCAGATACCAAAGCCAACTATGAACATTACTTTTCCTGTGGTTGAACTTGTTGATCGCTTGGCCATTGCTGAAGTCAAGTTTGAAAAGACTCAACTAAATCAAGCCGAAGTTGACTACTATCGTCAGCAGTTTGATCGTTACGACTTTGCTCAAATACAAGATCGGTTTGCCCAACTCAAAGACATACACCGAATGATTTGGTCATTGGAAGCAGACCTACGACAAGGCCGCGAAGGACAGCACGATCTGGCTGAAATTGGGCGTCGTGCCATTGCCATTAGAGATTGGAATAGAACACGAGTTGAATTAAAGAACACCATAGCTGAACTCTTGGATTGTGCAGTAAGAGAAATCAAACGAGATCATAGGTCAGAATAATGTATCAATACGCTGAACTAGTACACTGGATGAAAAGCCGAGACTCTGTGCTGATTCCTGCCAGTGTAGACATTGACTTGACCAATGTGTGTAACCAAGACTGTTACTACTGTGACAGCGCAGAATTTAGAGCCGCACACCCAGAGTCACAGAAGCTGGATCAGTACGTCAAGTTAATTGATCAGTTGGCTGGATGGCACAACTATTCAGATCGCACCACAGGCAGCCTAAACACCATATGCTTTAGTGGTGGCGGCGAACCTACTCTGTACAAAGGCTATGAGCAAGTCATAGCACACAGCATTCGATCAGGCTTTAGAACCAGCTTGACCACCAACGGAACAAACCTAGATCGTTTGATTTATAATGTGGATGTGCCTACCTTACAGGCCATGGCCTGGATTGGAGTAGACATGGATGCGGGCAATGAAGCCATGTATGAAACCATACGCCGCACAAAGAACAAAACAGTGTTTGATCAAGTGGTAGAAAATATCTCTACCTTGGTCAAGCTAGGAGTTAATGTAGATATTAAGATACTGTTAAATGAATTGAATACCACAGAAGCCGAACTAAGATCCATATTTGAACTGGCCAAAACAACCAGCGTAAGAATGGTTTACTTCCGCCCTACTGTGATTGGTAACGAAGCATTTGATTGTCGCCCTGTGGCCAATTTAATAGAACAGCTCAGTGCAGAATATCAAGTTAGATCTCGGATCAACTTAAAGAAGTTCGAGCCACGCACTTATAATCGTTGCCATCAAATGTATCAATTCTTGATATTCTCATCTGACGGACACATGTATTCCTGCTGTGAAAACAAGGGTAACAGTGCATTTTCTATCGGTGCATGGAATACCGGAGACTTTAGAGACTTGTGGATGAGCGCAGAACACCATGCCATGTACAATCGAATTAACACGCAACTATGCCAACCTTGCCGTAGCCATAATCATAATTTAGGCATTGAACAAGTACGGCAAACTCCAGAACTACAAGACATACTATTTTACTAATATGATACACTTTATTGGCAGTACATTCCCAGAAGGCGCAGTCTGGCATCGCGACGAAGTGGCAGCTATTACCGCTGTACAAGAACAGATAGCGGCCAAGTTTCCTGCGGACAGAAACTTGTTAATTAATACCACATGGTTTGGCCCGCAGTTTGACAACGGTGACTATGATCGATTTACAGATTTGGTCAATCGTGGTCAACAGTTTGATCGTGTGTTCTTGTTGGCGGCCGCAGACCCTGTGTTTTTAAACCCAGAACAAATAGCTGATATTGTGCAGGCAGTTCACGCAGATCATTGTTATCTAATAGGACACTTTGATTCACAGTATCAATTTAACTTTCACGCCATAGTCCTGGGTCGGCACTTTGCTGACTACACAGACAAACAATTACTGCCTACCAAGTTCACGCACTTATTTTTAAATTATAATCGCAAGCCTAGAGCGCATCGTGTACAACTAGTAAACAAACTAATAGCTGCACAGTTAGATCAACTGGGCATAGTTACTCTGGGCACTGAACCGGATCGTGTTTATAATCCGTCTGAACCCGTGCCAGGACACTTTACTGTGGATCCCTTGGATGAATTCAAAGACAGCATGGGGCAGATACATGGCAGCCGACAGTTTGGTATTCCTGACGATATACACACTGTGGGCAACTTAGTTATATGGCAGCAGCATTTTTTAAACATCATCAGTGAAACAGAGTTTTTGCCCTGGGACAATACCTTTGTCAGTGAAAAGACTTGGAAACCCATAATAGGACTCAGACCGTTCCTGATCAACGGGCAAGCAAAAATTTACTCGTGGTTACGAGATCAGGGTTTCCGTACATTTACACACCTATTTCCTGGCATTGAATTAGAAGCAGTAAACGAGCTTGAAGTACACGACAGTATAGTACAAGCAGTTGAGTATCTAAGCAAGTTAACCGCAGAAGAGTTAATGCACTTATATCAGCAGATGTTGCCAGACTTGCAGCATAATAGACAACGCTTCTTTGAATTTGCTCAGGAGCAAGAACACCGGATGCAACACATACTATGAAGTTCTATTGGTTTGGCGACAGCTGGTTAGCCGGAGAAGAACTACAGCTATCTGTGCCTGCAGACCAGCGCAAACAGCATACATTTGCTCAGATAGTCAGCGACCATTTTAAAGCTGACTGTATAAACCTAGGAGAAAACGGACTTAGTCCAGACATATTTCCCTTAAGGTTTAAAACGACGGCTGATCAATTAACACCCAATGACACAGTGTTCTTTTGCCTGAGCTCTAGTCATAGAACCATCTTACTAGATGAAGCCGGAGCGGAACAACAGATCATGCCGGACTATAACAGTAATCTCAATGCACATCCCTGGACCAGGGAATGGTACAAGTACTTTGATACTCGTCCGCAACGCATTTATAACTTTGACCGTACAGTGGACTTGTTATACTTGTGGTGCCAAAGTCTGGGTGTTCAGTGTTATTTTTTAAACTTGTTTACCACAGAGCCCGAAGCCGTAGTTGATATTGTACCCGATTCAGCTTGGCTCATACCCAGAGATCAATGTGCCGCACAAACGATCCTGCACACAGTAGACAATGACATTGGCATGTTAGTGGTAGATGATAACCCCAGACTACTGACAGCAGATTGGCTGCGCCAAAAAGAACTTTTAGATCTGTATGTGCGTCCTGGAGTCATGCACCCTAATCTTGCGGGACATCGGCGCATTGCCGAAGACTTAATCGGTAGATTAAATGCGTAAACTATTTGTAGATAACTTTTGCGAAGTTAAAGAGTTTGTTGATCCTTGGCAAAGCAAAATATTCTGGGACTTCAGCAAAGTAGACATAGAGCCGGGCGCAGTATATCTTATAAGCAGACAACAGTTCTCAGAAAACATTGAGCAAATACGAGCCTTGGCCACAGCCGGTACTATCGTACCCATTTTAGGAAACCCTGCCGAAGGCAGCGAAACCATGCTCCGCCAAATACAAGGCCTGGGCATAATAGATCTAGTGCGTCAGGGTCGTATATTAGTTGTTGCTGGAGGAGCATTGCCCGAAGATATACCTGCACTATACTTAGAGAACTTTTTACCCAAGATACTTGACTATGCGGAAAACTTACGAGCCATAGCAGAGTATCAAGAACACAGCACACCGGACCGCCCTTACAAGTTCTTATTTTTAAACGGACGCGGTCGTAGACATCGTCGACAGTTAATTGCTAGATTACACGGCTTGTTGGCATGTGCTGTATGGACTAATTTAGACAGTGCAGCTGGTCCTGTGCAAATATTACCCGCTGAATACGAATTTGATTTTTATCGTAACACACAAAAATTACCAGAAACAGGATTTATCAAGTATGAATTGTTCAACAGAGAGTGGGGAGAAATATACTTAAACTCTCGCGCTTATTTAGATACTTACTTTAGTCTAGTAACTGAAACAGTGTTTGATTATCCTTATAGTTTCCGCACTGAAAAGATATGGAAGCCAGTGGCAATTGGACATCCGTTTATAGTAGCCAGCAACGCAGGATACTATCGCGACTTACACCATTTAGGTTTCCGTACATTTGGACACTTGATTGATGAGAGCTTTGACTCAATAGATAACAATCATGATCGATTAGAGCGCATAGCACAGACAGTTGAACACTTGTGCCAAGAGGATTTGGCAGCTTTCATCGGCGCTGCAGAAGAAACATGTAAATACAATCAACAACACCTAGCAGAACTCCGCCCTAAAATTCGTCAAGAATTTCCCGAACAGTTTACCGAGTATCTTCGAGCACACACATGATTCATTATCTTCCAAATCCCATGCCTGGAACTTTCAGCAGAAATTTGTTTGATCAAATCATCAACAACATCCAACCGCCTGTAGATGCTGCTTTGGCTTGGTGCTTGTACCCATTAAATGCCACGGACAATGCTGCCGCAGGTGTAGAGTTCACAGAGCCCGTGGTTGTTGTAGCTGTGACAGATAACTATCTATTTGATCCAGAATACGACCATTGGACCGGTCAGCCAGAACCCAAAGAGTTTGAGTACTTTAGACAATTAGCAAACGCCAATCCAGACAAGACCTTTGTGTTATTGTTAACAGGTAACTATTATACTGCCCAGCATTTTTTGCCCCTGACTAATATTCGTGTGGTCAACTGGCATGTGTTACAAGAAGATGACAGCTATCCAGATATAAGGCCTGTAGAAAAAAACTTTGCTTCAGAGCAAATAGGTATCTCACTTAATAGACAAGCCAGACAACATAGACTAGCATTAATTAGTTTATTATACGGCCTGGGATTAAACAAGTACACACATATATCTGCGGTTCACTTGTATAAACAATTAGATAAGTTACCCAGCACTGACTTTTTGGAGCATAACTATTGGCAATTTGCTCCAGAACACAGCACTGTACGAGAACTTGTAATTCGGGGCTTTGAGCAAGTGGCTCAAGGATACCTGTCAGGTGACTTGTTCCAACGGCCCGCTGAAGATGTATATCCGTTGACTCCGGGAACACAAAGTGTTGTCAACTTTGATAATCGATCCAACTTTGAACAGTTAAGACCCTGGTACGAAAATAGTTTTGTAGAGTTTGTTGCTTGTAGACTATATATAGAACCTACCATGAGCATAGATGAAAAGTTTATTAACAGCGTTTACGCTCAAAATTTCCCTGTTATAATTGGCACAGCTGGCACAGTGGCATTTTATCGATCTGCAGGATTTGACATGTTTGATGATGTAGTAGATCACAGTTATGATACTACGGCCAATCCTGTCAGTCGGTTGGAGCAAGCGGTTCTGCTTAATCAGCATTTGTTAACTGATGCGGCAGCAACCAAACAATTATGGCAAAACTGTCGGGCTAGATTTGCTAAAAATCTTGCTAATGCTAGAGAAAACATGTATAATTGGTATAGGACTCTGGCATTAAAAGAATGCAATCAGCAAATACCAGACTTACTTAAAGAACCGTTCAATGTCAACCAACTCTGATTTACTATTCCGTCAACTACACTTAGATACTCGAAGTGCCAGTTTCTGTGCGGCCAAATGGTACAATGCTACTATATGGTTAGGATCTGGACAAACCACCAGTTGCCATCACCCTCCTGCACACGCAATAGATTTAGAAGAACTAAAAACCAATCCCAGTGCCTTACACAACACACAACGGAAAAAAATAGACCGCATGCAGATGCAAGCCGGTGAGCGTCCGCAAGGTTGTGAATACTGCTGGAAAATTGAAGACATGGGTCGCGACGCTGTGAGTGATCGTGTGTATAAAAGTAAAATATATCCTTTAGAGGCCTTAGATGAAGCATTCACTACTCCACCGGCTGAAGACGTCAATCTTCGCACACTTGAAATCGCATTTGACAGAACTTGCCAGTTTGCGTGTAGCTACTGTAATCCAGCGTTTAGCAGTACTTGGGTTAAAGATATTAAAGTTAATGGTGCTTATACCAATCTTGTCAGTGACGGTCGTGGCCACTTTACTCACGCTCATGACGGCAGTCAGTTATACCGCTTTGGAGAGGTTAATCCGTATGTTGAAGCGTTCTTTGAGTGGTGGGAAACCGACCTGCATAAAACACTCCAAGAACTACGCATCACGGGCGGAGAGCCGCTCATGTCGGGCGACACTTGGAAGCTACTCGATTGGTTCAAAGAGAACCGGGGGCGCAGCCAAACAAGACTAGCTATTAACAGTAACTTGGGCGCAGAAGTAGACATAGATCGCTTGTTATCCAGCACGGAAGGATCTACAGTAGACATATACACCAGTAACGAAGCAGTCAACGGTCAAGCAGAATACATTCGCGATGGCCTGGATTATGCCGCATGGTTGGCCAATGTTCGTCGATTGCTAGATAGTCCCAATATTCGTGCTGTACATTGCATGGCCACTATCAACGCATTATGCTTGTCATCCTTGCCAGATTTGCTGACTGAAATAGTCAACTTTAAAAGAGTATATGGTCGCGAGCGTGTGAGCTTTACATTAAATATACTAAGATTCCCCAGCTTTCAATCACCGCTAATTTTGCCCGATTATTTGCGACGTACATTTGAATTAAACTTGACAGAATGGCTGCGTAATCATCGTAGTAACCCTTTGATGCACGAGCATGAAATTAACCATTTACGCAGATTAATTGACTATTTAGATGTGGTTAAAACTCCGCACTCAGAAGCATTTGAGCTGCCCAAGTTGTTGAACGACTTTCGGCAATTCTACACACAATATGATCAGCGTAGAAATAAAGACTTTGTCACGGCATTTCCTTTGTTAACAGATTGGTACAATGGCTTATAATTATAACAGCACAGACTTAGTAAAATCAGTAGATTTAACTGAGCGCGAAGAGTTCTTACTTAAAGATTCAAAGACATTCTGCATATACCCTTGGATACACTTACACGCTTATCCCACTGGAGAAGCATATCCTTGCTGTCACGCTGAAATGGCATACCCTGTGGGCAATTGCCGTCACAAGCCACTTGAAGACATATTTTACGATGCTCCCATGCGTGAACTAAGAAAAGACATGCTGGCTGAAAGACAGAATCCAGCTTGTGGTCGCTGTTACGAGCAAGAAGAAGCAGGCTTTTTCAGCGGCCGTAAGAGTGCTAACAAGCATCACGGACATCACATTAAAAAGCTAGAGACCAACCCATTTGAAATGACCTATTGGGACATACGCTTTAGTAACTTGTGTAATCTAAGTTGCCGTAGTTGCGGGCATATCTTTAGTAGTAGTTGGTATCAAGATCAAGCAAAATTAGCTGGTGGCACCTGGGCACAACAAAACCGAGTATTAAACTATGCTGGACGCACCGAAACAGACATGTGGGAGCAATTGATTCCGCACCTGGATTATGTTGAGCAAATATACTTTGCCGGTGGCGAACCACTAATGATGGCCGAACACTATAATATATTAGATGAATTAGAGCGGCGCGGCCGATTTGATGTACGCTTGATTTATAACACTAACTTTACACAAACTAGACTTAAAGACCGTAGTGTGTTTGATTACTGGCGCAAGTTCAAATCAGTGGCAGTAGGCGCTAGTCTGGATGATCAACACCATCGTGCAGAATACATTAGAAAAGGCACAGAATGGCATAAGATTATTGCTAATCGTGCTGAAATGATTCGTACATGTCCCAATGTAGACTTTTATATAAGTCCTACCTTGAGCATAATGAACGCATTAAGTTTGCCAGACTTTCACCGTCAGTGGACAGAAGCAGGCTTGATTCGAGCACAGGACTTGAATGTTAACATACTGCAAGACCCTGCATACCTGCGTATAGACATTGCCACACCCGAATACAAGGAGCAAATAATTAAAAAATACGAACAGCACCTGGAGTGGTTGCGCCCCCTGGATCGATTAAACCGTGCCACAGTGGGTTTTGAAAGTGCTATTAACTTTATTAAGACCACAGATAATTCTGCTCTGATACCTAAATTCTGGGCTAAAACACACGAGCTTGATGCCATTAGAAAAGAAAACATATTAGACACAATACCAGAACTGGCAGCCTTAAAAT